>CABFOW010001976.1:65011-119352 GCA_902141385.1 Timema californicum
GGGGGGGGGGTCAAAATCTTACGGCTTGTGGTGAGACAAACAAGTTGGGAGGCCCGTGGCTCATTGTGCTCCGGCTATTAACAATTTTTTGTTAGGTTCAGCAAGCCAGTTGTACTGAGAGTGAATTTTCTTAAATGGTTTTCCACTCCCCCTCCACAAATATATGGGTACATTTAGAGCTCTAAATTAAGCCTTCCTCATCCCTAATACATTAGCGTAGTTAGTACACAGGAGTATGCTAAAATTAAAATAGTGGGATCACAGAAATCACATCGAAGTAATTTCATCTCACCTGGGTGACAGTTCTGTATGTTTGATGGACGGGGGGATGTCACTTGGGGTGATGGAACTGGTGTCTTGGGGGATTGGGTCTTGGGCGACGCTCTGGAATGATTCAACACTCTTCTCCTCCTCCAAGCGACTCTCGGTCTCGTCCGAGCCTCCCCGTGACAGGTGGTGGGGACTGAATGTCTCCTGACTCACACTAAGTGTAAAATCAAACATGATGTACAAGGGGAGCAACGAGTTGGTCATTTTCATCCCCTCACAGGAAACTCTTGACTTACAAATGTTTGATACAAAGACATTTGTTTTAATTATCATACCAATTCATACATACTCTTTGAATAAGGATGAGGACGGCAAACCTGCTTTAGTTGTTGAATGGTCTAAAGCATCACTCCCGTGTTAGACTGGCTTGTTGAAGTCTTGGGGTTTGAGTCCGGTCTGAGTCTAATGAGAGTGTTTTTCCCTAAATGGTTTCCCATTTTCCTTCCATATAAATGAGGGTATATTACCTCCAAAATGCTTCCTTCCTCATCCCTACCCCATTAGCGTAATTATTATATCTGCTTATAACCAGAACAGGTGGTAAGGCGAGGTGAAGAAAAGAGGAAGGGAAACTTTTAGAGGAAATATACCTGCATCTGTGTGGAAGGAGAGAAAGAGTGAACAAAAAATTAGGATACAGTAAACCAAACTTAGTTGACTCGATTGAGATCTAAGCCATGATCTCCCTGTCATTGGCGAACCAGTTCAACAAGAGTGTGATGTGTTACATCTTGCGACCCTGACCATGATTGTTTTGCATAATTGTATTTATTGATTAATGGTTATTAAGGTTGGTCAATCATTGATAATTTGGTTTATTTGGTTTTAAATATTACAAAAATAATTTGTAAATAAAGGAAAAATGGCACCAAATGTTGGTATGTAGTCAAAGGAAAAATGGCGCCAAACGTTGGTATGCACGCAAAGCAAAAATGGCGCCAAACGTTGGAATGTACGCAAAGGAAAAATGGCTCCAAACGTTTGTATGTACGCAAAGGAAAAATGGCTCCAAACGTTTGTATGTACACCAAGGAAAAGTGGTGCCAAACGTTGGTATGTACACAAAGGAAAAATGGCGCAAAACGTTGGTATGTAAGCAAAGGAAAAATGGCTCCAAACGTTGGTATGTAGTCAAAAGAAAAATGGCGCCAAACGTTGGTATGTAGTCAAAAGAAAAATGGCGCCAAACGTTCATATTTAGTCAAAGGGAAAATGGCGCCAAACGTTCATATTTAGTCAAAGGGAAAATGGCGCCAAACGTTCATATTTAGTCAAAGGAAAAATGGTGCCAAACGTTCATATTTAGTCAAAGGAAAAATGGCACCGAACATTGGTATGTACACAAAGGGAAAATGGCGCCAAACATTGGTATGCACACAAAGGGAAAATGGCGCCAAACATTGGTATGTACACAAAGGGAAAATGGCGCCAAACATTAGTATGTACACAAAGGGAAAATGGCGCCAATGGTTAGAATGTAGTCAAAGGAAAAATGGCACCAAACGGTGGTATGTACACAAAGGGAAAATGGCGCCAAACGTTGGAATGTAGTCAAAGGAAAAATGGCGCCAAACGTTCATATTTAGTCAAAGGGAAAATGCCGCAAACGTTCATATTTAGTCAAAGGAAAAATGGCGCCAAACATTGGTATGTAAACAAAGGCAAATTTGTGCCAAATGTTGGTATGCAAACAAAGGGAAAATGGTGCCAAACCTATAATCATGCTTCCATAGTCCAGTCTGTGTTTTGCTTTCTTCTGCTGAAGAAGGGGACTGATTTACCATGAAAATTACATAATTATGTATTTTAATTTTGTTTTATGGGTGAACTTTGAGGCCTATAATTTGCTGGTAAGTGTGTAGACCTTGCCCTTCTATCCTCCTTTCAATGTTTAATTCAAACATAATAATAGTAGTAATACTTCAAAAACTGTTTACGGGGGTCATTTTTATTTTTTTGAGTAAAATAAGTTTGCTTCAACAAGTTTAAATTAAAACTTTTGAGTTAATTTGACTTTAATTCACATTATCATTGGTCCTATCATATTCAAAAGATTGTTATACTATTTATTAGCATTGTGTCTTACTTGACATTGAGGTTATACACCTTTGAAAGAAAGTAAGTTTTGGTTAAATAGACTGAGCGTTTCTCAACTTGTTAAGTTTGTGAAAGTTTTATATAGGAATTTAATTTTGAAATTTGCGTGTAAAATATTATGGCAAATGCATTAATCTTGGAATAAAAACAGGAAAAATATTTTTTTCGCTAAATTATTTTGAATTTTTAAATAGGCATGGTAAATTTTAAATTAATTTTATTACTTAAGTATCAACTTCCCCAGTTTTACCTTTCCTTGGATCTTCCTCAGATTTAGCTTCCCTTGAATCTTCGCCAGATTTGGCTTCCCTTGAATCTTCCTTAGATTTAGCTTTCCTTGAATCTTCCCCAGTTTTGGCTTCCCTTGAATTTCCTCAGATTTAGCTTCCCTTGAATCTTCCCCAGTTTTGGCTTCCCGTGAATCTTCCCCAGTTTTGGCTTCCCTTGAATCTTCCCCAGTATTGGCTTCCCTTGAATCTTCCCCAGTTTCTGATTCACTTGAATCATCCTCAGTTTCAGCTTCACTTAAATCGTCCCCAGTTTTAGTTTTAATTGAATCGTCCCCAGTTTTAGCTTTCATTGAATCATCCTCCGTTTTAGCTTTCATTGAATCTTCCCCAGTTTTAGCTTGCCTTAAATATTCCTCAGTTTTAGCTTACCTTGAATCATCCCCAGTTTTAGCTTCCCTTGAGTCTTCCTCAATTTTGGCTTCCCTTGAATAACCCTCTCTTGGTTCAGCCACTAATTTACTCGATGACCTTGTAAAGATAATCCCTCCCAACTACAGATTTTCTCACATACTTGGTGACCTTTCAATTCTTAACACCCCCATACCCGCTTACCCTGCCAATTTCTATTAATGAAAGAAGTAACTGTTTACTGAGTCACTTTAAGCCACCCCACATCCCTGTCTTAGCAATAGAACAAAGGACAAGGCTGTCTGCCTTAACAACGATGAGTCATCATGGCCTGAGAGCTGAGACATTAACAAAAGATCAGGTTTAAGAAACCTGATATGTGCCATTTTTGATGATCGGCAATCAGCATCAGCATGGGGGCCATGAACAAAAGATTGGCTTTAAAAAGCCTGTATTTGCACCATTATCGGCAATCAGCATAATGACAGGCCCAGCAATGTAAACAATGATGGTAATGTTATTATTATTATTATTAGCACCGCATCTTACTACCCGTTCGAGTTATACGCCCTTACGCTAATTTATAATGGTAGGGTGAATGTGAGATGAAATGAAGGACCTACAGTTTAACGTGGGATCCGAACCACGGTGGAGACCTGGCATTCCATCACATTCACAAGATGTCTTGTCACAGGTGAAGGAAGGATTTGGTAATCAGATAAATCTTTGCCAGGACCGAGGATTGAGCCCCGGACGCCAGCATAGAAGTCTAAGACCTTACCCCTAGACCACCAGGTCACCCTGAATTGATGGTAATGTAAATAGCAGAATAGAATGAAATATAATTGAAAATAAATATGTTTTATGGATATCAATCTTTTATTTTATATCCAAAGTTTTTTTTTTTCAAGCAAGGTCAAAGTTAACAACAAATTTAAAACTTTGAACCTTCTTGTAACCCTAACGTCAAACTTACGAGTTTGAGGTTCAAGTTCCCTTAGGAGTGTAATCTATTGAAACCTGAAAGTGAGTTCATACACTTCCAGACTCGGTTGTTATCTCTATCGAGTTGCGACGATCTGGTTCTAAGATGGAATATGTGAACATACCTTCTCATGTTGTTGGTATCGATATCAGGTATGTCTACGATGGTGGGTGTGTCCAGGGTGAAAGGACGACCCCCTGGAGCAACAATGGCTGACGAGTATCCCACCACCTCCACCTGGCCGCTGCCTGTCGCAGCCTGTTCCGCTGCCTCGCTGAAGCTTTGCAGGAGCTCCAAGTGAGAGCGCCACTGAAGTGGGGACATCATTTGACCAACCTTTCTGGTCAAATAGTCGAGATCTTCTCCTTGTGACAGGATTTAAAAAAAATGTAGTTATGATAGTATAAATGTAAGTTGAGTTTTAGGAGTGATTCAAGATCAACTTGAAATTATTTTAAAAACTCAAAAGATTTGTTTTTTCTGATTTGTTTTATTTTACATACAAAATTGTAAGTTGTTAATATAATGTTTCATTTTAAATCGAGTGAAAGTGGAAAAATGGCACCTTGCACTCTCTTAGTTTAATAAAACCCATTAATAAGCTATCTATGATTATTATGATTCAACCAAATTTTAGGATTGACCGTTTGTTCTATGACTAGCCATTTGGTTTCAGTGAATATCTTTACTTTACATTTATTACTGTTTCCAGTGTTAGTTTTCTACAATTGATATAGTCTGTATTTCATTGCTTTGGACAAACATATAACGAGAAATAATGAGCAAGCCTTGTATATTTTCATTGTTGTTTTTATTAAATAAACTCATTTCCTATTTTCTTAGTTTCATTTCTTCTTTTTATGATGAAATGTTGTTTTATTTAGTTAACCTATTCTAGTAGACTACTACTATGTAAAAGAGAAGTACCCCTAAAGTGTAAGGAAGTGCTGTATAGAGCATACGTCAAACCCATAGTAACGTATGCGGAGGATATATGGACTTTGGATAAAGGATAAACGAGGGGAGTGGAGGTCATGGGAAGGAAGTTTTTGAGAAGCACGCTAGCTGTCACCAGAAGAGATAGGATTAGGAAAGAAGATGTAAAGTCAAGAGTTTGGGTACAGGGGATACATGAGATATATGAGGAAGCTAGGATGAGATGGTATGGACATTTAATTAGGATAGAAGGGGAGAGGATTCCAAGATGATTAATGGATATGAAGTATGTAGGGAAGTGACCGAAAGGGAGAACAAGGAAGAGATGGGAGGAACTGATAGCATGTGTGCAAGTGGGAGGAGGAGATTGGAAGAGACTGCAAGAGGAAGAATGGTGGAAGAACATAGGGAGATGGAGGCATTTTACTAAATAGACCCGGCCACAGGCTAGAAATAGTTCATAATGATGATGAATCTAGTAGACCTGATAGTTTAAGGTTAAAAGGCGTTCCTTAAAAGTCCCAAAAACTGAGGGTTTGTTGTGTTGACAACATTACACCCTATCTCCACAAATGTTGGCAGTATCATCACTAAAGGCAGCATCCGCTTAGTCAATATAGCTAGCTCTCAGAGCTCGCACCGTGGAGTTTTTAGACCTTTAATATGTTCCATGATGTGTGTTCTGTCATTCTTTAACATTCTTTTTGTTTTATTTCACTATTTCAGTCTCATTTTTTGGATAATTTTGTTGTACATTTCACGCACCCTCATGAAAAGTTTTCAGAAAATAAAAACAAGTTAAGAGGTAGGCAAAAAAAAAAATTGTTTTCAAAGTTTTCTGTTTGAATGTTCTTCGAGTGGTAGTAAGCGCATGAAATACAATAAAAGATTTCTTTAGACAGCAGATCTTCAGACTTACTTGCAATGTTCTGCTGACTGCCCTCTTTATCTGACAGTGATTCATCGTCTTTCTTGGTCGATGATCGGCTGACAGGTATGGTATCGGCGTTCAGTAACAAACATGGCCGACCCTCCACTACCACAGCTGTAAGCACAGAGTGGTTTATTTATTTTTAGGACTTTCTAAAAAAAAAAATGTTAACATGGGTGGATTTAGAATCATTGATATTGTAAATGAAGCCCTTAAATTATTGTTTTTAAAGGCTCTTATTACATTAGTGAGAATGTTGACTTCCGTGCTTGAATCTGGTCTGGAAGATTGATAATCAAATTTGAATCCTGGTCAAGTGCAGTGAGAATGGTTTATAAGCTAAAATAGTTTGTCCTACTCTCACCTGACCAATAAGGGGACATTTTTCCTTCCCCTATTTTTTTTTTTTTTTCAATCACCATGCCTTCTTCTCGTTAGGGTTGTATGCCTATATACAAAAACCGTAATGGCAATAGGGATGAGGAAGGTTGAAATTAGAGGAAGTGTACACACATATGCATGAAGGGTTAGTGAAGAGTCGTTCAGGAAAAAATACACCTACAGTACAGAATATCATAATTTATACCCCAAACTTCCCATTAGTGACATTTCAGTCTAACTCTAGAGTGACATGTTAAACCATGCAACCAATGATGCGGATTTTCGTCTAAGCTACACTTCCAGTGATGTGAGTGGCAGTGAGTTTTCTTACTTGCACCAGTGGCATACAAAAATATATATCTTTAAAAGATAATAACAAAGAAAATATTACTCTGAATACGAATGAGTTCCATCCCGTCGTCGATGGAAAGTTTGGTGGTCAAGAAGTTAGCGGCGAGTTTGGTTAGGTGATCCACGTCTGTCTCAAGAATTATCCCAAAATAGTCGGCGGCTTTCCATGCCTTAAACACGCCGTACTGCTCCAACTGTCCAACAAACACAAGGAAAACTTGAAAATATGGTAAAAAAAATAGAGGTAACATGAAGGAAGAATTTAGCACCGCATCTTACTACCTGTTCGGGTTATACATTAAAGTACTAAGAGGAAGTGTGTACCCAAACTTTCGTGGAAATAGAATGGAAAATTATTATTATTATTAGCACCACGTCTTACTACCCGTTCAGGTTATACACACTTATGCTAATGTGTAATGGTAGGGTGATTGTGAGATGAAATGGAGGATCTACAGTTTAACGTGGAATCCGAACCACGGTAGGAGGCCTGACATTCCTCACATTCACAAGATGTCTTGTTAGAGGTGAAGGAAGGGTTAGGTAATCAGATAAATCTTTGCCGGGACCAAGGATTGAACCCCGGCCGCCAGCAGAGAGGTCTGACACCTTACCCCTAGACCGCCAGGTCACCTAGAATGGAAAAGAATTTTGGAAAAACTGTCAGTACATCCGAATGAGATTCGAATCTCGATCTCCCCGTCATCAACAATTTAGCCTACTGGCGAGAATAGTGGTGCAGCTACTGAAGTGGGTGGAGCAAACTTAAACTGAATTTTAAATACAAGAATTTGGTGGGAGATACACAATCTATACTATCACTGAAACTTAGCTAAATCACACACAAAAAATAAATTAAGAATGGGACCTTTGAATCATTGTAAGAATACTTGAGAATCGAGGTTTTGAGAAAATATTCAAAGAGAGTTGTGCTTTTTATTATTTTGAATTATTTTTAGGACTCTTGGACTACGTTAAAAGATAGTGAGTAAACAAACCATGGTGGAAGACTACAAGTTAAAAACTATCTCCAGTCTGCTTGGATGAGCTTCAACTATCAGCCTTATTGAAATAACGGCAATCCAGTCCAATGAGGGCTTGACGCTTTAGATTGTGTCACCAATAATGTGGGTCTGAATGCTTTCTAAACATAAATAATGCTAGTTTTCTCCCTTCCTTCCCCCACCACACAGGGATAAAAGCTTAACAGCAGCAGTGAATTAACCCAGCTAATCAATTTTCAAATAATAACAAATAAAGCGATATTTCAAAGATTTGTGCAAAGAGCGTAAAAGTTTTTTTAGCACCATGTCTTACTACCCTTTCGAGCTATACACATAATATGTCCTAATCACCCTAATGTGTTAGGGATGATAAATGTTGTACTAAGAGGAAATTTACCAGCATTTGCATATAAGGAGAGTATAGAACTATTTAGTAAAAAATACCCTTAGTACCCGAGATTTGAAACCCTATATCCCAGTCATTACAGTCCAGTTTATTGAGCGATTGATGCCTTAGACCATTTAACCACTGAAGCGGGTCACATAAAAGTTATTTGCTGTAAATTCATGACCCACAAGCTAAATGTTTCCCCGATAAAGTTAGCTAGGTGTGAAATTTCGTAGTACATTACTCACAAATCTCTAGTTTTACCTGACAGTAGCTCTCATCTCTGATGCCAGTTGCGCTATGGTAGTCTGCTTCCAATAACAAGTGAAGCCTATTCTCCTCACTCAGGACCACCTGAGAGACGTTCAACTCGATGGGGAACGAACACTTATCTGTGTCAAAGTTGATCCATTGAACAACGTTCACTCTTTGCTGCAAAGAAAATTCAACACATTTAAGATATTCTTTAAAGTGAAAAATCACACCTGGACACAGGAATCGAACTTGGGACCTTTAGCTTAGTACGCCAATGTTCAAACCACTGAACTATCCAGTAGTTTTCCCATGCCTAGGGTAATTCTTCATTCCTATTTTAAGGCAGAGTTTGTGATAGTAAAATAATAAAATTAGATATGAGTATATTTTTAAAAAAATTGAAATTTGTTCTTGTTGAATATAAAGGAAAACAAGTAGACTAAAAACCCATTTGCTCCTTTAAGGGTCACTAAAATGCATTGACATATATTTAAAAATTAGGTGGCCCAATGACTAGATAATTTTATAATAAAGGAAATTGATAAAACTAAAGAAAAAGGAAAAATAAACTACTAAGAATAAATTTGATGAAGAAAGCCCGCCTAGGGAAAGACACAAACAATGGATTCCATGGAGTAACCCATTGTTTGTGTTTATTTGTACTCTCTTCTTCTTTGAGTTTGATAAAGGCAACAATGCCAAAATATTATTTTATTTGTGTTAAAATGTGACTACTTCTACTATAGAAGACAATGTCACCTTTGTTCCTCTTTCCCTAGATGGGCTTTCTTCATCAAATTTATTCTTAGTAGTTTTTTTTTCCTTTTTATTTAGTTTTATCAGTTTCCTTTATTATAAAATTGACATTTAGGGAGGCCCTAACGTATGTTTTTATAATTTTGGCAATTTGCGGCCTTTAGAGGAATCCGTGAAATGACTTCCAATCTAAAAAGGTTCCCCACCTTTGTCTTAGACCATTCGACCACCAAACTACTTTCTTTTCCATCAAAGTGTTTTACGAGGGTCTACCTGTTCAGGTTATAAGCATAAATTACCTAGACTTTTTCTAATATGGTAAAGATGAGGCAGGAAGTATTTTAGAGGTTATCTACCCTCTTTTGCATGAAGAGAGAGTGAGAAACCATTTATGAAAAAACTAACCTCAGTAGACCCAACAGGAATTTGAACTCCAATCTCTCTGCAATTAGCAGGCCAGTCTAACATGAGAATTACGGTTTAGACTATTTGGTCACTGAAGTGGATTAAAACTACTTTGAAAACACAGCTTGATTGAAGGTTTATGCCCTACAAGTACATTTTATAAGGCTGCTTACCTGCGGGAATATAGAACAACCTCGCTTGTTACCAACATACCAAAGCAAATCACCGACTTTGGCTTCACATTTATTGATACAGGAACTGGACGTTACTTTACTCAGATATAGACCCAAACCTAGAAAGTGGGCAGAGAAATATAGAAATCAAAATAAAATAATACAGGATGAAAAATTGTAATGTTGGAAATGAAACTCACAGCATCTTGTGGTAAGTTAATACCTGCCACTAATGACTGAGCCCAGCACACGTGGCTAATGCAGTTCAGTTTAAAAGTTATATAAGTCCAACTCATATCACAATAGCTTGTGTCTAAGTCAAACTGATATTATTGCAGAAGGTGACCTGGCGGTCTAGGGGTAAGGTGTCAGACTTCTGTGCTGGCGGCCGGGGTTCAATCCTCGGTCCCGGCATAGATTTATCTGATTACTAAACCTTTCCTTCACCTCTGACAAGACATCTTGTGAATGTGGGGAATGCCAGGCCTCCACCGTGGTTCGGATTCCACGTTAAACTGTAGGTCCTCCATTTCATCTCACAGTCACCCTACCACTACACATTAGCGTAAGTGCGTATAGCCCGAACGGGTAGTAAGACGCGGTGCTAATAATAATAATAATAATAATAATAATAATATTGCAGAAAATGTGTATAGATTTAAATACATAACAGAGAGCTACCTTCCACTTCCATCGACACAGGCTCCCTGTAAACCACCAAGCTTCCGTTTTGGCTCAATAGCTGTAATATCTTTAACCTCATGGAGTTAAGCCTCCAAGATTGGATCCAGGTGGCTGCCATGTAGTATAAAGTCAACAACATGGCTAAGAATGAGTAAAGTAACTAACCCAGCTATAGCAGTGCCAGGTAGCCTGCTCAGTTCAGTACATCCTAGAAATAAAGACCACAACCGGTAGCTACATCAATTATTGCTTGGAAAGACGAGTATCCCTATTGTAAGCCAAATGTTAAAGGTAGTTCAATAAACGGGCCCCTCCCATTTAAATGAAATAGCCGATTGTACATGTGAAAAGGTTATCAAAGTTACATATGGTTAATTTATCAACCCCAGACTGATGCATAAAACTTTTGGTTGCTACTAAATTAGAAGAAAAAAAATAATGCGCTCATACTAAACCAACAGTATTACTAAAATTGATCTATTCTAAAAATAAAACACTCTAGTTTTATGTGACCGTTCACCTTTAAGGAACGATCTCAGATAGTGTGTACATGTCTAATTTAGTTCTAATTTAAATCAATAACATTCATCAACAACACAGCAGACGATTTTAAAACACCATAGTGAAATTTTTGTTTGTGTCGCTGACACTTTCTAAACTAAGAGGCCAGTGATATATTTTACGTTTGCTTTACGCATGTGTTATCATGATTGCTATATGAATGCTCAACCAGCATATTTTATTACCGATGCTTGAAATTTGAGCACCATGCCTTACTGCCGTTCAAGCTTAATCATGAGCTTAATGCTGTTTGCTATACTTACTTTTTATTTAAATAAGACCATAGAGCTGTGGTAAACCTTATAGTCAAGTTGTGTTTCTTCAATTTAATAGTTGGGGCGCATAGAGCAAGTGCGTCCTGTTTACCTCAGATTGAGGGCCACATAATCAATCGGAAAGCTGGCCTAACCACTCTACATGCAATTTAAAAAACTTACAGGTATCGTGAGTTGACGTATATGGCATTGGCAGAATCTTGAAATATCTAACACGTGAGCACCAGCTCAAGCTTCTAGTAGACCAAACTAACATTTCATATAAAGGTTGTTTCAAAGAGGCAGGATGTGACTTGAAATATAAATATATTAAAATTATGTGTGTAGTTTTTGTAATTGTCAAAAAAGTTCCTCAGTAGCAAGATCAGATTTTATCCAAATCATTAATTAGTGGGTCTTTTCAAACATCATTTGTACATCTACCTATTTTTTTACTTACTGCCCTGGTAACTTATTATTTCAGTGAGCTGTAGCTAATTAGTCTATATATCCTATAAAACTTTTCAAAAAAAAATTAAACTATCAAACTTGAGCTAACATGATTTAATTTTTTTAGTTAATTAGTAATGTTTGTAACTGGTTTACTTCTAATAAACATGATATTTAAATAATTAATGATAGATAGATCTTTTGTCCTATGCGATACAAACGACTTATATTACATTGCTTTGAGAATATATATCTATTTGTTTAATTTATTGCTAGCGATTAATATTGTTTTTATAATACATTGTGCTGGTAATAATTGTAGAGTTTGGGGTAATTTGTAAAGTTATTTTGCTTCAAACCAGAGTCAAAGATATACTGTGACTCACTGATATTTTTATAGTGGACTCAACCTTTCCACAACCTCATAAACGTTTATTCTGGTGGGAAAAAAGGATATGCGCAGAGTGACAACTGAAGAAATAATAACCAGATACAAACACATTAAAAATAATTAAGAAACGCGTCTAAAACAAACAATTAGTACAAATTAACAAACAAATTGGAACCATATTTTAATATGTGACACAAAAAAGAGGTTCCTGAGGAAAACTTAGTTAAAATTAAAAAAATTAAAACATAACCTCAAATTAAAACCAACTCCAAGCGGCCAAGTTTAAGGTGCCACAATTTAAATATTTACAATTGCGCTATGAGCATACTTTGTGGTGAGGGTAGTACTAGGTACCTACAACAACCCTACATAATCGTGGAACCTGGATCCTCTGGTAGTTTTGAAATATTTGACTTTGAACTTACGTCAGACATGCAACAAACCCACATAAAATCGCTAAGTTTAAGGTGCCACAGTTTCTACATATAAAATTGCGGCACGAGCACACTCGGTGGTGAAGGTAGTACTAGGTACCTACAACAACCCTACATATTCGTCAAACCTGGATCTTCTAAAAAAAATTATATATAACCCACATAAAATCGCCCAGTTTAAGGTGCCACAGTTTCTATATTTGAAATTGCGGCAGGAGCACACTTGGTGGGGAAGATAATACTAGGTACCTACAAAAACCCAGGTTCCACGAGTATATAGGATTGTTGTAGGTACTTAGTAACTACCTTCCCCACCAAGTGTACTTGTGCCGTAATTTCAAATATAGAAACTGTTGCACCTTAAACTTGGCGATTTTATGTGGTTAGCAGATGTAAGTTCAAAGCCAAATATCTCAAAATTTCCAGAGGATTCGGGTTCCAAGACTATGTAGGGTTCTATCTACTACTACCTACACCATCAAGTGTGTTCGTGCCTCAATTTCAATTATAGAAACTGTGGCACTTTAAACTTGGCGGTTTTAAATTTAGGTTATATTTTCTAAGTATCGTATTTTCTTTAACTCTTCACAAGAAACAAATTTTCATGCGAAAGATTGAAATTATATAAATTAAAATTATTTATATTATTCATGATTCTTAAAGGCATTAATCAATTAATTACTTATTTTTAATAAAATAATGGTTTTTTTTTCTGTGTCGATATATATGATGTATTTTAGAACCATATCTGCTCTCGTGCGCTTCCTATGATTCTTTTTAAAACCATATTTTATTGTTGGTTTTATTAATTTTTCTAATGTTGGATAAAACGGTTAGTTAATTATGAATGTAGAGCTTTTCATTCCACTTATTTTTATTTGATCCGTGAGAACCAGCTTACAATAGATTTTGTCACACATAATGTAGGTTGATTTGGGGTTATTTTTTTGAAGTAAATTCAAGTTAAATGAGGTCAGGAATTTTTTTGTTATTCTAGAAACTAAGGTTTCAAACTGTAAATACTTTCAAATATGTTATAACAAGCAAAGTACATAATATTATGCTATGGGTTTAGTCCATGCTAAAGATAAAACACAGGGAACTGTCGGCGGTGTAGGACAGGGCCCTCAGCTCCCTTCAAAGGGCGCGAGAGGAACCCGAGATGTGCTCGATGATGCAAGAGAGTGCGGAGATGCCGAAATTCAGAAAGTCGATCTTACTGGTGTCGCCGCCCGGGTAGATAAAATCAGTATAGAGGGCCTGGGCCGTACAAAAGACGATTTCGTTAAGGACCAAGTCCAAGATGTGTTTAAAGCTCGTAACTTTGAGGAGGTGATCAAGAAAGCCCACGAAGCTCGTAGGAAACTCGACAACTTGGGATGTTTCCGGAGTGTTGGCATCTTTATTGACACCAGTCGAGGTGTTAACTCCACTCCAGATGGGCTAGAGGTAATTTTCCACGTCAAAGAGCAGAAGCGCATTGTTGGAGGAGTGAACACACAGGTCGGTAGCAACGAAGGATCTTTGGTTGTTGGACTGAAGCTGCCCAATTTGGCGGGACGAGGAGAGAAGATATCGGCCCAGTACTCCTACGGGTCTAGGAGGACATGTAACTTTGATGTGACTTTTAGTAAACCACTTCGTGGGAGCTTATCGCCCCTGTTCACCACATCAATTTTCCAGCACGCATCCGAATGGCCATCGTCTGGATATAAAATGCTGGAAAAAGGGCTATTGTTAGACCTTTCCTTTTTTTCTGGTCAAAATATCAAGCACAATCTGCAGTGGGAAGGAGCATACAGGGATCTTTCTTGTTTATCTCGATCGTCTTCTTTTCAAGTGAGAGAGCAGAGTGGCCCTAACATCAAGTCTTCTGTCAGACACATCTTAGCGTTAGACCACCGGGATACCTGCGTCTTTCCGACCAGAGGTATCCTCTTTCAGCTGACAACAGAGTTTGCAGGTCTCGGAGGAAATGTTGGCTTTCTTAAGAACGAAGCACTCCTACAGAGTAACCTTCAGGTCATCAGGGATGTTGTCGTCCAAGGTTCTTTACAAGCTGGGATGTTAAACCGAGTCACTGACAAAGCGGTAAATATTTGTGACAACTTCTTCCTTGGAGGTCCTTTATCTATCCGGGGGTTTCAGTTTAGAGGTGTGGGAACTCATGTGGATGGAAATGCTCTTGGTTCAGATGCCTACTGGGCGGCTGGTCTTCATTTGTTTACACCCCTACCATTCAGGCCAGGGAAAGGAGGCTTTGGTGAGTATTTTAGGAGCCATTTTTTTCTAAACGCTGGCAGCATTGGTAACGTCAACTATGCTGACGACTTCCCACACAATGTCAAAGAGCTGACCCAAGGGATAAGATCTTCGTATGGGTTTGGTGTCGCTCTGAGACTTGGCTCCATGGCTCGAGTTGAGTTGAACTACTGCGTGCCTTTACTTGTCCAGAAAGGAGATCTTGCAAGCCCTGGGATACAATTTGGCATCGGTGTTAACTTCTTGTAGTTAAAACACACCTGTGACAGTAGTACCTTAAGCAGACTTACTAAATTTATAGTGTAAAAAGTCTAAAATAGTTGAAATTTTATTTGAAAAGTGTAATAAAAAAAAGAAATTAAAGCAACACTGTTGGTTTGTTACGAAGATAGTATTGATTTCCTTTAATGCTAGATTCAAACTAATCCCCAAGTTGGAAGTAAATGTTCTGATATTTATTGCAATATCGGTACATACACAAAGTTTCTTTCATACATGTGAACATAACCAGTTTTGTCTATTTCTTCGTTTAGCGTTATGATACAAATAATAATAATTTATAATAGGTACTTAAGTCTTTTAAAAAAGTGCTTTTTTTAGTAGCTTAAGCTAAATAAGTAAGCTACTAATCAGTTTGTCCACATACTAGAAAAACTGAGACTTATGCTTGGAATTTGAGCTTTGGTAAAATGAAACTTGAAAATAGCTGGAATTTTGTCTTGAGCTCAGGGATTAAAAATTATCGCCAATATTTGTGTTGTTACACTTGCAACCCTACTTTTTTGTGCTCAACTTACACAGATTTGTATGAACATACTTGAGGAGAATCGTGTTACCAAAGTGAACATTTTCAAGTTAATGTGACCACCAGCATTTAACTTGCACAATTTGATTGCGTAAGCAAGCTCCCAATCAGCTGATAATGTCTCCATTGTAAGGTGCACCAAGGTTTTTTTTTTTACATTTTTAAACATACAGCTGTTTAACATCTCTACAGGCATTTTTGCTGGTACAGTAGCCCCATAACTTCTTTGGTGCTGACTGACAGTTCACAGCTGACTGTCAAAGTTGACAGATGCTAAATACATGTTTTCGCAGATCATCTGGTTCGGCGTAGGGATACGTAATTTGGTCTGGTAACTTTTTAAAGCTGTCAACTGTCAGCTGTGAGCTGTCAGTCAGCACCAAAGAAGCCATGGGGTTACTGTACCTATTAGAAGTCGCATACTAAAATAGCAAGATAATTTTCTTCCAATGAAAGTAAATTTTTCATAACCTATATCATTGTAGTTTTGGTAGTGATTTCAAAGGAACCACAAAGCTTGAAATCAATCCCCAACAGTAAAATTTACTAAAATCAAATTGAGTGTGCATTGCACCTTTTAAAAACCTTTACAAGTGTAATATTTTTTTTCAAAAACACTTAAAAGCAGAAGAAAAGACTTTAAAAAAATTTTTCAAGAAAAACAATATTTGCCGGGAAAACCAAGAATTTTGTTGGAATGTTCTCTTAAAATCTAAGTAGCCACCTAGTTGATATAGGATAGTTAAAAATTATGGTCCATGAAGAACTACTTTATTTTTTAGCTGAAATCTATAAAACTATTCAAATAAAGTGTTTTAGTTGAAAAGCTATATGACCAATATGGGTCTACTTACCTAAATACTGTAGGTTGTATTCATAAGGAAGCCTTAAGGTCATTTGGCTAAAGGAAAGTTTATGGTACAATGTTAACATGTGTAGGGCTATCATTATATAGTGATTCAATAATTTCAAAACATTACATTTCACAAGTTAGAAAGTGTCAAACTTGCTATTTTATGCCTTTGGCCTACCATTTTTTTGGGTAAAATTATGAATGTAAGGGGGCTGAAATTTAGTATTCATGTATATTTAGTTATAACTAGACATTCATGAGTTGTACACAGTGAAATGTTTATAGTCTGTTAATAAAAATTAACTTTTAATGCATAAGCAGTTCAAAAGTAGTAAAATTACATCATTTCAAACTTAAATTGTTACCTGTTCTTATAATAGCCTAATAATTTGTTTTTTATTTTATTATTTATTGTTAATTTGCTTTTTTTTATCAACCTAAACATACTCATTAACTTTATTAATGTGTACAACATCATTGCAAATAGAAGTTTAAAGCAATTTATGGTTTTGACTGTATCTATTGTAGGGACAACACAGACAAGCAGAACATAATATGCTTGGCAGAGACAAAGGGTAAGATAATCTCGACTAATGACACACCCAGGTAAAGCGGCTTCATTATCTGGTCGGTGTTGCTAGAATAGGCTAAGACATGCTATTTGGTATCTTTTACCAGATAGCTCCTCTACCGCGCTCCCCCCTTCCTTCCCCCGACCTATGTTAAATTCCCTGCCAAAATGTTATAGACTCAAAAAATCTTATTATTATTGTTGAATGACCTTAACAGTTTGTTTATCTTTGTATTAACTATGAAATACTTTAAATTTAAGGAAAAAAAGACATTCAATTTGCCTACAAATAAGATAGGTTTTAAAAACTAAAGCCGGTGGTGTGTCCACTTTACTTTTATCTAATTTTTCAAAAATATATTTTAAACTCAGCATCATGGCCAGTGAATCATTCACCTCGCTCGGATTAAAACACTTGTTAGTATTTTTCCCCCAAGTATTCCTTCTCTAATGCCAGTAATGGTTATCACACTATCAGTGATTAAGGGTATGGCCATACTTATGACCAGGTTGCCAGGAGGTCAAGCAATGTTATTTATATGGAAAGCCCAAATTTGCCCACGTTTGAGACATAGAAGCTGTCACTAGGCTGTAGATTTATAGTATGACCACCTTTGTATGTGGCAAGACAATGCACGTTGGCACCTTGGATGCAAGTAAGGCTGTTGCCTTTCTCAAAGAAAGATTTAAATGGTCTTTAAAAATGTTAAAATATTATAGGAGTAGCCCAAAAATTCTGATATTGTGTGTGTAAGATATATATTTATCAAGAGTAGATATACAGTTCTGTCCTATGGTCTATTTGAGCTTACCCTATAGATAAAAAAAGAAAAAGATTAGCTCATGAACATACATTGAATCAAAAATTACGAGGACCTTTATTTTAACCTATTATTTCTTATCTTTGGAAATCTATGTTAAGTGAGATAACGTCAGGAACTGCACTGATTTGTTTAGAAAATAAAAAAGGGAGTTTGGTCCATCCAAGACTTAGAGTAAGATGTTTATAGGCCTTGCGGTTAAATATTTCCCACCTTTTCTCTAATATAGGTGACCTGGTTGTCTAGGGGTAAGGTGTCTGACTTCTGTGCTGGGCTCCGGCATGGATTTATCTGATTACCAAACTCTTCCTTCATCACAGACAAGACGTGATTAATCACAACTTGTGAATGTGGGGAATGCCAGGCCTCCACCGTGGTTCGGATTCCACGTTAAACTGTAGGTCCTCCATTTTATCTCACAATCACCCTACCATTACACATTAGCGTAAGGGCGTATAACCCAAATGGGTCGTAAGACGCGGTGCTAATAATAATAATATCTAATATAATAGAGTATGATAAAGAATTTTTAAAAATCCAAGAAAATAAAAAAATAATTGAATGACTAAAAAAAAATATTTACCAGTTAAAATAATTTTATGGCTTCATTGTGTGTGTGATTGTTGTGATTTGCTGTATCTGCATAACATCATGAAAGTATCGCCTTAATTCCCTGACAATCCTCTTAATTGAAGATCACTTATTGGATAAAAGGGATTTATCTGGCATCATAGCCCATTTCACTCAGCAGAAATTAAGACGAAAGATACTATAGACTATTTTCTTAATGTGTACATACTAATATTTTATCTGCGGTATTATTATTAGCACCACATCTTACTACCCGTTCGGGTTATACGCACTTACGCTAATGTGTAATGGTAGGATGATTGTGAGATGAAATGGAGGACCTACAGTTTAACGTGGAATCCGAATCACGGTGGAGGCCTGGCATGCCCCACATTCACAAGTTGTAATTAATACATGTCTTGTCAGAGGTGAAGGAAGGATTTGGCAATCAGATAAATTTGTGCCAGGACCGAGGATTGAACCCCTGGAACAGAAGTCTTACACCTTACCCCTAGACAACCAGGTCACCATCTGTAGTTACATGTTCCTACAGTCTACTGATGAAAACTTTAGGCCTATATTGATAAATTATCTAATATTTGAATTTGTGTGTGTAAGAGTATTTATTTCAATTTTATAAGGCTTTGCTTAGATTCTTACTACTTTTAAAACCTCACTATAATAAATAATAAAATAATGTAATCACTTTTTATCTGTCATTCCACAGATAGCTGTTGTGTATATGGTATGTAGGTCAGTTTATGTCTTAAGGGGGAAACTGAGATTTAGAAAGTTGAAAATTAAGATAGGAAAGGTGGGTGGCAAATTATCTATTGCCTATGGTTGGCAGAGTCATAAATTTGCCCCTGCCTTTGGGGGTTTTACTATGTTTTTAAATTTTCGTAAACGGCACTTATGTATGACCTTATCGTGTTGATGTGTCCTAAAACTTCAATATATTAACAATAATAATAATTTATAGCAGTTTGCTACTTTGAATTAATTTCAACACACTACTTAACAAAATTAAATAAACTTGGAAAATTACTCTTGGACATAGAATTAGAGAACCTGGAACCTTTGGCTTAGTTCAACATGGTTCGAGTTAAAGGCATTAAATCCATTAAAGGAACCATTTCTAAACTATTTTTTTTAACTATACACCTTTGACACCATTAGACACCAAAGCTTGTTTAAATTAGGGTTTCCAGGTGTCCCGATATTGAGTTCCGGTGTCCCGACTAGATCTTTTGGGACGTTGAAATATCCCGGTATATCACTTTTTATATTCTTACTAATGTTTGGCGTGCTCAGACTGAATCTGAAGTCTTCTGCAAACACTGTAATACATATTTAGGAATAAAAGGTCAGTTTTGTTTCTGTGATATTTGAGTTGATTTGTATTAAATCAGTATTGTCAGCACTGTTTGTATAATTTTCAAATCTGTGATTTTCAAGTTGAGTTCTGAGATTTTTATGTTTTTGTTCTTAATAAATATATTCTATACAATAATTGTATTTTGCAATCGCTTTGTAACTGACGTTGGTCTCCCTATGTTAACTGAAGCTACTGTAGACCATGTACATGCCTGATTATCTTTTGTAGAAATTTTTTCTCCAATACTAACTTCTGCCCAACACCTCTTTCCTCCAAAACTTCCTAAAGCCCTTGACAAAAGAATAAAAAAGAATGGGGGAAGGGGGTGTGTGCATATTATATTATTGTGCCTAGCGGCGCAAAAATGTTAAATCCGCCACTGATCAAGGGCACTGTACTTAGACACCCATGGGATTAGGAGCCTCTGACCACAACGTAAATAAATTATTAACATTTTGGGGATATACTAAACGTTAGTGTTACCCCAAATGTACCCTACCTAACATCTAAATGTATAATTTTTAGCATCCCGCGACCATTATTTCGTCTTTCCAGCCATCCCGTGCCCATATTCTTTTCCTACGCTCCTTCTCATAATTTTCAATATCATTATTAATAATTAATGCAGCTGCTGAACCCAAAATCAATCTCTGACGTTCCATAAATATTTGCACTAGAACCTAGTACCAAACTAACAGCGTGTGAATACTTAGTATAGTATTAGCTAGTATAGTTTGTACAGATATCTAGGCGCTAGCTACAGTAGCCCCATTGCTTATTTAGTGCTGACTGACAGCTCACAGCTGCCGACTTTGAAAAGTTAACAGACCAAATTATTTATCACTACGCCGAGCTATATGATCAGCAAAAACATGTGTTTAGCAACTGTCACTACTGGCAGTCACAATTTAGGTATATACCTAAATGTTTACTCAGAAGTCAGCTGTCAGTCAGCACCAAAGAAGCCATGGGGCTACTGTAGCACACTTGATTTCTAGTACAATCAAGTGTCATGTGATAGTAGCTTAATGAGCTCGGAAGTAAACAAACACGCCCATATCACTACGCGAAGGACCTACATGATTGGTGGAACAATAATGCAATATTTTAAATAGGCGTGAGCATGTATAGTCAGTATCATAGCAAAGTAGATCTCTATGAATTTTTCAATTCTTTTAAATTTCTGTTTTAGGCCTATGTTTAACAAAACTCGGATTAGACTCAGGCAAACGCCATAAACAGATGGGAAGCACTCAACACTCGCAACAAACGTCCCTTTAACACTGCCGAGATGAGCTGTCGACTGACCGTTGCTGACTTGACGTTAACATGGGATAAGGACTGTACAGTAGCCCCATGGCTTCTTTGGTGCTGACAGACAGCTCATAGCGGACTTCTGACAGTCAAAATTTAAGTATATACCTAAATTTTGACCTCAGAAGTGAGAGCTGCTAAACCCATATTTTTGCAGATCATATGGTTCGGCGTAGGGATACATAATTTGGTCTGGTAACTTTTCAAAGCTGTGAGCTGTCAGTCAGCACCAAAGAAGTCATGGGGCTACTGTACCAAGGCTCAACGCTGAGTTAGGAGTTTGTTGGTATTCGAATAGCGCTTGCAAACCTTAAGGTATAATTTATAAATCAAATGAAGGGATAGTTTTAGCTATAATAATTTTCTAATGATTTTTAAAACAAGTTTAATACAAAACAAAGGAGGGACTGAGGGGATAAATCAATAGTTTGGTTACGTGGATTATAGACTGATTACCCTATTTGCATGAGTGCTAATAAAAAAAAATCTGTTAGCACACAAATTCTAGTTAATATAAGATTAATTTAGTGTTTCTGTATAGTAATTTAACTAAAGAGCAAATCGTCTTTTTATTATTTGTTTTGAATGAACATATTATGTTTATTATTTTTCCGACATGATAAATGATAATTATTTTGGTCAGGTGTTGGTAGTTTAATTACTGCATCCATCTAGAAAACAGATTCGTGTCACAATACCACTAGCCTTGAGAAATGATTACTCCACTAGCGCTATTATGGATATTCACCCAACTATTTTATCTCACTATTAATGCTTTCTAATCAAAGGAATGTAATGTTAGGCTTGTTGGCCAATCTTGTTGAGATAAACAAAAAGTCACACCTTCTGGGTGTGTCATTAATGTGCGATTTATTACACTGGTTTTTAAATACTGACAATTAGATTTTGTAAGTTTCATTAACAATTTTATACTCCAATCAATTACACTACACGTTAAAAGTGTGTTATAAATAATATGTCTTTTATAATGATCGGTATTGGGGTGTAATGTGTTCAAAGAAATAATAATCCTATCCAAACTTAATGACAAATTATTGAAACAAATACTGTATTTGTAGGTAGAGCAAAATCTTTAGAGAATGTATTTTACTAAATCGACCCGGCTACATTCTTGAAACATGTTGAAGCAAAATATTAATTCGATTTTAAAAATCATAACAGGCTTATTATATGGACAACTTGTTTGGTGGTGGACATGAATCATTCTAAAGTTTTTAAAATCTGGTTTGAAGGAGAAATATTAGTTCAGGAATATTGATAATTTACAAGCAAAACTTGAGGTTCATCAAAAGTTTAAGAGCAGGCCTATTCATAGAATAATCATAGGAGGGCTGTGGGAAATTGACCAAACAAAATAACCATTTATAACTCGAAAACAAAATCTTAGTATCTAGAGTAATTTTTACAATTGATTATACTACACTCACTATCACTGCTGGGGAACTTCAATGTCTTATGGAGAAACATTTTATATTCTCTCTCTCAATTAACTGTTGCCAAATCTCCTTGCTCTCAGTTATGTTGGGAGGTGGTGTGCTGTGGTCAGAAGGGGCTACTGACAACCTCGATTTTCTAGTGTTGTGAAACATGGCTTATATATGAGGGGATATTGTCCACACAAAGATGAAAAAATGACAAAACTGTGTCCCAATAGTAGCCATGTAGTTACCACAGTGATGATATGCAGTGTAGATTAAGTTTGATAATTCAACATTTAATGTTGCAAGTAGGCTAGTAACTATTTACAATTTTTTTCACATTAAAATTTAGGTACCTTACTAAACAATTTGATGCATCCAAAAAGTTTTTGTTTCTCTCTAGAACTGGCTGACTCACCATGTGGAAAGCAAGCATAGGGGCTAAAGTGGAGATTCCAAATGGGAATGACGACGATTGGGATACTGACCCAGACTTTGTTAACGATGTAACAGAGCAGGAACAACGCTGGGGATCACGGACTGTGGAAGGATCAGGCAGAACAGCTGGTGCCATCGAGTGAGTGGCACATGAATCGTGCAGTTGTCACTATGACATTTGATAATTTTTAAAGTAAAAACACTTTAAATTTGATTTGAATTTTATATGTGCATATTGCATGTCAACTATTGGTTTTGTTGAGTTGAAAATTAAATTAATATTTAATAATATAAAATCTTAGCTTATTTGGTAACATCTCTGCCTACTGAGGTATGGATCCTTGGTTCAATTCCTGGCACGGCCAAAAAATGTATCATTGGTGGAATTCGGGTTGCCCCTTTTACAGTGATGAATTAATAGTCGAGGTGTAGAATGCTGAGTCTCTTCTATATTTAAATTTCTAAGTCCTTTTTGGATATAATCAATTAGTTCAGAAAGCGAATGTTAAATAAACAACGTGAAATAAAAAATGTTTTTCAAACAATTCCTTTAGTTATAAATAAAAAATAGATTCAAATTAAAAAAAGTTCATAAATTGGGTGGTGATCAAATTTAGAATTTTTGTTGAAATTTAATAATTCTATTTCACAATATAGTAAGCATTACGGTCATCGAGTGGGTTATTTTAACATTTAACTTATAGGACTAGTATGTATCTAAGTAGCTAGTAGGATGAGGAAAATTAATTTTAAGGAAATATAATCTTTTTTTTTTAACTCTTAGTATGAATGCACTTCGGGAAGAAACTGCAAAATCAGACAAAGCTATGAAGAAGAAACAACATGACGAAGGCCCTAAAGCAGAGTTTGGCTATGGCGGAAAGTTTGGAGTTCAAACGGACAGGTGAGGGTAGAATTTAAAATGGTTCTTTTTAGAGATGGAATGCTTAAAGCCTCTCGAATCCCAAGGTATTTAAAGATTTCAGATTTGTAAAAATATAAAAAAAGAAGAAAAAGGGATCTCAAATACAATTATGGGGATGTTGACTTGAAATAACAATTTTAATTAATTTGTATTTAAATAATTATATAGACTTATGTAGGGAGTGTAACAGAATTACAAATAAAAAGAAAAAGAGAGGACAATATTGTATTAATATAATTAATTTACTAAAAAAAGTGTCCTCTTGCGTTAGCGTATGATCCGAACGGGTAATAAGACATGGTGTTAAGTCTTATTATTCTATTGTGGTCCTATTATGTAATAGAAATGACAAAGAACATATAATTTGTCACTGGCACCAAGCCTCAAGCAACTTTTTTTTAAATTGAATTTTGAATATTTTTAGTTTTAAAATTGCACATTTTAAAGATTTGAGATTCAAAAGAAAATTTGAAATTCAGATTTGAAATTTGGACTCAAAAATTTGGGATTCATCATTCAACCCATATCTAGTCCTTTACTTACAATCATGAATAAGCTATACATTAAATTTTTTAAATAGTTTCCCAAAATCATTTAAATTTTACTCAATATACCATCAGGCTAGGCCACAGACCAATAACATAC
This sequence comes from Timema californicum, assembly GCA_902141385.1. Lineage (NCBI taxonomy): Eukaryota > Metazoa > Arthropoda > Insecta > Phasmatodea > Timematidae > Timema > Timema californicum. The sequence goes on from CABFOW010001976.1 coordinate 89,437, forward strand.
CCAGACACTCAACCTCCAGGTTAAAATGGTTGCACTCCTTTAGGCAGCTTGAGTCCTTCAACACTAGGATCACTGCGGGTAGTCCTATCATCACCCAGTAGTGACACTAACGAAGCCCAGTGTTGAAAGACTCAAGCTGGCAAAAGGAGTGCAGTGAAACCCCCAATAAGGTTGAGAGTCTGTGGGCTAGGCTAGTTTAGGAAAAACCTTTTTTCCAATAGATCAATGAATAAGAAATAACTAATATTTAAATATTCTGAAAATCAAAAAATGATTCCCGTGTTAAAGTATGATTTTTCAATTTTCAGAATATGATATCTAGTTGCGGCTAAATCCATACTAAAACAAATATAATAGCTTTAGCTATTTGATTTTATTAATATTTAAATGATTAAAATGACAATGATAGGATTAGACCTACTCAGGTTCTGTCAGTTATTTTTAATATTCAAGGTGCGATGGAAGGGGACGCGAGAAAAAGTCAGTGTTTTTTTGCAATTTTCATGGCAAAACATTTTTTTTGGCCAAAATAAATAAAATATTTCTCTAGTATCAAAATAGAATTTAATTTTCTTCACATGGTGACCTAAAAATTTCTTGGATATCTGTCAAGATTATTCTAGAATTTAATGACAACATTTTCTCTTTAATTAAAAAGTTTGTTGGATAATGCCACCATGCTCATGACAGATTTTCAACAAACTGTTGATATCAACATGTGAAGAAAATTAAACTCTATGTTTGTACTGGAGTAATATTTTATTAATTTGGCCAACAATATGTTTTGCCATAAAAACTGCAAAAACACTGACCTTTTCTCGTGCTCCCTTCCATACCATCTTAAATATCTAAAAGTTTAATGCTTTTCACACTGATTGCTATTTCCTCCTCTTTAATAGATACATTTTTTTATGCAAATGTTTATATAAGACTCAAAAATCATGTCCGTAGAGATAATATAAAACAAAATGTCACCGTGCTTCACACAAATAGTTTTTACTAGACCCTTCTCCCTTCCCACCCTCCCCCGCATTATTATTTTCAACACACACATTGAAGAATCATCATAGACTCTACCATAAAATATGAGTGACTATCAACATTTTTATGAGGAATAAATTAAATTTTCAAAATACAATATAGCCTATGTTACTCACTGATAATGTAGCTTTATATTGGTGAAAGAATTTTTTTAAATCGGTCTAGTAGTTTTGGAATTTATCCATTACAAACAAAAAAACAAAAAATCAAATCTTTCCTCTTTATAATATAATATATGATATAATATAGTATTCAAACAAAAGGTTTGTTGTTTAAGAATGGACCAGTCTGCAGTAGGACATGACTATGTGGCCAAAGTGGAGAAACATGTCTCGCAAAAAGATTACAGCTCTGGATTTGGCGGGAAGTACGGAGTACAGACAGACCGTGTGGACAAGGTAAGCTTAGTTTTTATAAGGGGCCCCCTTTTATATTGTATGGTAGGCGAAGACACTTTTTTTCAGATTGAGATTAGAGTATCTAACCTAAAACACATCCATTGAGAATCCAGACAAAGACAAAAAATACAACTTTTACTAGCTTTCGAGTTGTGATTGAAATAATTTTTTCTCCATGTGAGATAGTATTGTCTCGCATATCCATAGTGACTAGGCATATATGAAGTTGTCGACCAAATTCAAATCCTCGAATCTTTAAAAATGTATAGTTTTAGTTAAAGTGAAAACATTTTAAATTTAATTAAATAAATTGGTGCCTAATGGTTTGCTAATGTTCCTGTTTTGTCCATTTGTGTTGCCGTCTTCTAATCTTTACAATAAATTTCCTTATTTCTTGTTTACATAATGTCCTTATAACAATACAAGATTATTATTAGTAACCTAACTTTACCACACCGATATTGGATGGATCAAATTCTGCTGCATTCATTTTAAAATTCAACGGTAAAGAAATTCGTTTAAGGCATGATGCCACTGACAAATTATATTTTGTTTGTCATGTTTATTACTTCATAAACAAAAAAACAAAACACTTTTTATAAAGGGTAATTCTAATACTACAAGTTTGTCCTTTTTTATTTTTCTATTCTTCCGACGACATAAGTCTATTTAATTACTTTTACCAATTATTGTTTAAAATTGTTATTCCATGTTAAGGTCTTCGTAATTGTATTCAAAATACTTTTTTGAGATTTTTATGAATCCAAAATCTTTCAAATACCATAGGATTCGAGCATCCCATCTCATATTTTAATAATATCAAGTCACATATAAAAATATGTTCTTTCCATTGAAAGTAAGTGTACTTTATATAACCTTATATTAAATTAGTGCAGGTAAATAATTCAAATAAAATATACCAATGTTTTCCTTCTTTTTTCCCCCCCATCATCAAGAGTGCCGAGGGATGGGAGTACAAAGAGAAACTACAGAAGCATACTTCTCAGAAAGATTACAGCTCTGGATTTGGTGGAAAGTTTGGTGTTCAGGCGGACAGACAGGACAAGTCTGCTGTTGGTTGGGACCACGTCGAGAAGCTGGAGAAGCACGAGTCACAGAAAGGTAACAACTCCGACTTGTGTTTCGTCCAGTTGAATTTTACAGCTCATGATTACTTGGTAACAAAGTTGGGACACCTGACACTGTCATGATGTTCTGGGTTTGTGTTTGGGACATCACTACTGAGCCTTTGCAAAGAACTATAAAGTGCATATCGTTAACCATCCACCATCTCTAGCGATTATTATTTTTTGAACTTGTTAAAGTATTAATGTCTAAAGATTAAAACTCATAGTTGATTAATCGAAAAATCAGGTACTCGATTGATTGATTACATTTGTTCCAGAAAACATATATAAATGTGGTTTCCTGAATTCTTCATTTTACATCAGTGAAATTTGAATCAATTTGGTTTTAAAATAACTAATTTTCAATTTTGTTGTATTTTGTTTAGAAATATGAAAAACCGGTTTCTCTGAACTCAATTATATTGTTTTTTAAAGTACAAAACCGAAAACTGTACCACAATTCAATTTCTTGTTCAAACTGTAATAACTTACCTAAGATAGGTTCTAAACATGGGGCAAGACAGTGTCTATAGCAGTAATACTTGTAATAAATTTATTTATAACCATTTTCCCTATACCTTATTCCAAATATAACAAAATGAACCTAATGAAGTGATACGAGGTTTTCCTTAAAGATAATATCTTTTTCTAAATTTGTAATTTTCATGTCTTGAGTTTATCTAATATTTTCGTTTGTGAATTAATTTTGAATCTTATCTTATCAACTCAAATATATTTTAATTCAAATATTATTATTTGTAAAAGTGGGGATTTTAATAGCTAGATTTGAATTTGAAATTTTGAAGTTTCAAATAAACTTGGTAATTTTTTAAAATTAATGGAGCTTTAGAGAAAGCAGGTATAAACATTCTATCATTTAAATTACATTAAAAATGGTTGATATCCAAGAGAATATTAGAAATTCTCATTTGGTCAAGTCATCTTTGTCATTAAACACAATCGGTGTTAATTAATATAAAATTAATTTTTTAGTAATTAACTTGTGCATAAAACATTGATAAATTGGTGAAACATTAATCCCCCAAAAATGGTTTTTGTACTCTTGTTGGTAATTAATATATGTCCTTAGGGTATTATATATAGACCACAAAAATTAATTGTTAAAGTTAAATCATATCTTCAACATAAATCACAATACTCAGGTCTTAAAGAATCAAGAACTAGAACTTTATCATGTTAACTGTTTTGATTTTTAAAATAGACAATCTCTTAATTTATGTCAAATGTTCTGCAGTAATTAGACACATCATCATCATCAACTGTTTCCAGCCTTTGGCCGAGTCAGTTTAGTAAAATGCCTCCATTTTCCTCTATTCTTCCACCATACTTCCTCTTTTAATTGGTTCCATTCATCTTCTCTCACTTGCACACTTTATGTAATCAACTCCTCCCCATCTCTTTCTTAGGTTCCTCTGTGATCGTTTTCCTAAATACTTCATCACCATCATTCTCATCGTTATTCTTTCCTTTTCCATCCTCATTACATGACTATGGCATCCCATTCCAACATCTTAATTCCTTCATCCTCATGGTCGCCTCTTTCCTTGTCTCTCCTACATTCACTGTTCATGTTTCTGCTGCATATGTGACTATAGGTATCTACAATTGGACACAATGAAAGGATAAAATGATTTCATTAGGTACTTGGTTTAGATTAAAAAAATGCCCATTTTATTTTATCATTGCCTCTACTACAATAGTTATTTGTTACTGCGCCCACAAGACTATGCAAAAGGTTTCGGTGGGAAATTTGGCGTGCAGAAGGACAGGCAAGACATCTCTGCTTTGGGCTGGGATCATGTCGAGAAGACGGAGAAACATGCCAGCCAGAAAGGTAACGAGTAATGTCAGTGGTGGTGTTGTGTCTACGTCGGCTAGATGTAGCTGGTGGTGGAGCTTTGGCTAACGTTTCACGAACATGCTGGTCACTTTATTGTGTTTTCATTATCAGTTACGTGTGCTTTGCGTCTTGCTAGCTGTAAGGACTATTCGTATATTTACATTGATAAGGTAAGGAGAGAGTAAAATTATTAAGAAAATTCACCTTACTATACTCTGCTGGGATGATCTTTCTGTCATTAACCAACTATATTAAACATGCATTCATACATCATGTCATGTTATCTGTAGCCGTCATGATACATATTAGCAATACCTATAACATAACACTAATGAAATAGTAAAATGTAAGTGATTTAGGCTGCAAAAATATGTTTGTATTTATTTGTTAATTCTATTAAAAAAAAATTCAAATTTTACAAAAGTAAGTCATTAGTTAACTACCCTTAAACGAGTTTTTGCCCCAAAATACAGGAATACATCTTTTCCATGTCAAACACTATCCAAATATACATTTTAAACAAAATCATTAAAACCAAACATAAAGATTTATAATAATTTTAAGGCTGAAAAATTTCACGATTACAATAATTTCTCTTGATATGAAAAAGCAAAGACCACAGTACATTATATTGTGTCATGATTATTTAGTTAAAAATATCAACCCATAGAAATGTGCAAGAAAAATTTATAATAGCTCTGTCAGATAAATGCGTGGCATTCCTAAAACTTCACGCATAATAGCTCTGTAAGATAAATCCATGATATTCCTAAAACTACATATATAATAGTTCTGTTAGATAAACGCGTGATATTTCTAAAACTACGTGTATACTAGTTCTGTTAAATAAATGCGTGATATTCCTAAAACTACATTTAATACAATAATACCTCGATATACATTAATTCGAGTTACTTGAATGTGGTACTAAGACTCACAACTAGCAAAGCCATCTATTAACCGCCAATATAAATATAATATACACTGCTATAAGTAATCTATATAATCTAATTATAGTTACAGCTTTGTTTGTTTCCATCTTGAGCGCAAGTTGCGTTTTTGCAAAGTTTCCTTTTCACAAGCCTAAATTATTCTTTTAAACAAACAAACATTTCAAAATACATCATATTTATGCAACATTCTATGTAAGGCAGGTTTTCAACATGTGCAGAAACCTTAAGAACGAATTAAATGCTAAGTCAAGGATTTACTGTGCACACCCATTTTTGTTCAGTTGCACAGTGCATTTAGCATCGTGTTAACTTTACTTGTGCAGCCTATTTTTATTTCATCTTATGTAACTATATATCTGGAGCTTAACATTTCTGTTTAATAGTTTAAAAATATGTTTTTCATTGGCACACACACTCAACTTTTTAAGGCACGAAGCACAAAATATTAAAAATATATTTAAAAAATGTTAATGACTTGATTTTTTTTTTGTAATTGGTGAGCGGGTGTAACACATGCCTTGTTTAGATTGGTCATGGAAAGTTTTCCTTACCACTAATCACTTCTCAGTGTGAGGGTTTGTCATTTGTTGTTGACTGTCTTGTTTGCCTCCTTTATACCTCCAACAGTGATACTCATCATACCATGTCCGCCAACTAATGTAGTGTTCTACTTCCATTTTTGCTATATGCTAAATCCAATATTGGTATTGGTCAGATATTTAAATTTTGTGCATAACAGTGGAAGCGTACGATTGGGTAAGTAGGAGTATCAAATGGAATGTTCTGAAAGCGTATGGTTAGAAAATGTAATTATGCATATCATGCTGCATATGCGCATATTTTGTTCAAAAAATAACATGAATTATATATAAATGTCCTCTTGGCGCATAATTCACAGACTATGCGGTGGGTTTTGGTGGCAAGTTTGGCGTCCAGGCAGATAGACAAGACAAGAGCGCGGTGGGATGGGACCACCATGAGAGTCTGCACACGCACGAGAGTCAGGTGGACCACAAGAAGGTATGTGCAGGTACATTTAGAAAGTGGAGTAGGGGGTTTCACCGGATAAAGTGTTAAAACTTAAGAATGTGTAATTAATTTATATTACGTCTGTACTCTCTTGGGAGGGAGATAGTTTTGTTAATAATGGACTTTCAATAAACATTGTCTTGTTTGGTTAAAAGGTTAACTAAATATTTAAAATGTATTTTGGTTTGATTATAGTATTTTCATGTTCAAAAGAATAAGTTAGATATATTTTTGGCTGAAAAACTTTCTATTTTATACTTACTTATCTCTGAAAGAGGGTATGGGAAAGAGAAATAGGTGTTAACACAATTTGGATTTTATAATGACTGCACTGCTTCTTACTACTAGAGGTAGGGTATCGAAAGAAACATATTGGTACTGTACTGATTAAAAGTTTCAGAAGAAAAATATTGATACTGTTTTGATTAAAAGTATCAGGAGAAAAATATTGCTATTCTACTATTATAGAAATAAAAGTATCGATATCAAAATTTTAATCTGGAAAAATAATTTTTCTTCTTTAGTAGTAATAATTTCAAATTTTGCATCATAATTATATTTTCATATTTATCTAAACAGTGAAAATTATCATGGTTTTTAATAATCTAAAACAAATTTCACAAAATGCTTTTTCACTATCCAACTTTTAAAAAACTTCCTAATGTAACTAGTCGTCTACCTCAGCTGTTGTTGAGAAGCCCCACGTTGTGACGCCATTTTTGTACCCAGTCACCTACATGTGGTCATCTCTGGTTTGATGATCAACCTCTTCTTCTTACGTTGTCTCGTCCACGGCAGTCAGTATCGGTAGAGCATCTCGGGGTTAATTAATTAATGGTGGGGGTAGAGGTATCCAGTCGATTTAAAAAGATGTTGTTTAGTTGAATTAGAAGTTTTATTTTAACACATGATTTACATATTATGATCCAGGATATTTAATATAAAAACACGAAATGATTTTGCCATGGCTAAAAATAATTTAGCCACCTGGTCTACCTCTCCTATCTCCCATCTCGAGACTCTACACGTGACGATAAGTGCAATTGATAGTACAGATCTTAACTCCTTGCGGGCTAAACGGCTAGAGCCCGCATCTACTCTTCGCGTGCTAATCGCTCAGTATCCGCATCTGACGCTTTCCTTACAGATAAGGTCAAACAAGGACGCTAAACCAAAGGCACTGATTGGCCAGTAGTCTGCGCCAAAACCTCCCTCTCCCGTGAAAAGCTGCACGTGCAAGAGCAGGTGCGTCTCCCAGCTTCCGGGTAAAGCTATTTATACATGGCACGAGGCATAAAATGAAAAGTAAAACTAATAAATTTTGATGACTCGAATATTCCAACAAAGACTTTAAATAATGAAAAACTATTAAATTATAAGTTTAAAGGCCTGAAAATGAAGTTAATGAATTGAAATTTGAAACATATATTGCTTACAACTTTGGTTATGATTTACATAACTTATAATTACCATAAAACCCCACACTTTCTTATAATTAACCATTTGATAGTAATAAAGATAATTAAATTAGGCCTAGATGAATGGAAAAGAACAAGGTATTTATCAGTTTAGTACTCTCAGTATCTTGAGTGTATTAATATGTAAACTAAAGGAAAAACTAATATAATTTTATAAATAAAAGTTGCGAGCTAAGGGCCTAAAACCCTGACCACTTTACACTAATTCACTTATTGGAGGTGCCACTTTTTAACTACATTCGTCTGAGTACTAATATCAGTAAAAGTATCGAGGAATAAGTATTGAAAAAATAAAATACTAGTATCGAAAGAAAAATATCAATATTAGTAAAATATCAATACTTTTTTCACAGCCCTACTTACTACCTGTTCAGGTTATACACATATGAACTTATTACACTTATAAGTTAGGGATGAGGACTAGCCATTTAGAAGAAGTGTACCCAGATCTTCCTGAAGGGAGAGTGAAAATCATTTTGGGAAAAACCAACAAACAAACAATTCTGACAGCTGACCACGATTCAAACTTTGATCTCCCCGTCGTCGGCACTCTAGTCTAGCACAAGAATGACGCCTTAGGCCATAAGTCCACCGAAGCAGGTAAGAACACAGTTCATAATATACACTGTCCCCACAGAACAAAGAGAAACACATTGCACACTTTACACTGCTGCCATTTGACAAAGGAGTGTGGGCTGCCTCTTTAAAAAAATAATAATGGCTAGCACTCAATCCTTCTCGACCTAGGTTTCATTCTATCAGAATTCATCAGGAGAAATTAAAGAACTTCCTATTTCGTGCTGTTGTGTACATCAGAAACTAATATTCTCTTAACAAAAATATATATCAATGATATTAGTTTGATTCATCAATCTCGGGCATAATATGTTACTCATGTTTTCAATATACCATTTTGTAAATTATGTTTAATATAACTATGGGATGCTTGATTCCTATAATATTTGAAAAATTTGAGATTCGTAAAATTCTAAAAAAATCATCTTAAATACATTCGTGAAGAACTTCTCTTGAAATAACAATTTTAATCAATTAGTAAAAGGAGTTATATAGAATTGTCTGTCACCTTAGCTCAGTCGATAGCATGTTTGTCTACTGAGCTAAGGGTCCCAGATTCGATTTCTGGCATGGCTGAAAAATTTATCATTGGTGAAATGTGGGTTTATCCTTTCACAGTGATGAATCATTTGCCGGGAACTGGATGTTGTACCTGTCCTAGTATTAAGTTAGATTATATAGCAAATGAAGCTACGACAAGTTTAGCAAGCTGATAGAGGAAAATATATGGCTTGAATATAAAACTGACCCAGGTCATAGTCTGGACAATCCTTGGTCCCGGCCCAGATTTATCTGGTTACCGAACCCTTCCTTCACCTCTGACAAGACGTGTATTAATCACAACTTGGGAATGTGGGGAATGTCAGGCCTCCGCCGTGGTTTGGATTCCACGTTAAAATGTAGGTCCACCATTTAATCTCACAATCACCTTACCATTACACATTAGCGTAAGTGCGTATAACCCGAACGGGTAGTAAGACGCGAGGATAATAATAATAATAATATATAGACCTATTTATGTATTTGGGAAAGAAGCAAAATAAAAAAAATTACAATAATATTTAATTTACTAAGAGTGATCTCTTTGTTGTTTATGATGTTGTAGACATGACAAAAAAAATATAATTTGTCATTGGTATCAAGTCTTAAACAACTCTTTAAAATTCAATTTTAAATATTTTCAATTTATTAAAATTGTACAGATTTGGATTCGAGAACTAATAAGTTTCGACCCATCTCTAATTTAATGCCAAAATGGTATGTGTTGGAACTCAACAAACCTGTTAGGTGTGAAGCAGTTGACCTCATCTTTGTATGGTGGCTACTATAGTTTTTGCGTGGATATTTTCCAGGGCTTTGGTGGTAAATTTGGCGTCCAGTCTGACAGGGTTGATAAATCTGCTCATAACTTCAGCGAGCAACCGGAGAAAGTGGGCACAAACTATGAGAAATCCAAACCAGATATTGGTGAGTTACCATTTAGTCGTCGAGCGATTTTAATCATGTTCGATTGTTGAAAAAAGAATGGCGATTTATTAAAATACCACATTAATTTCCTTTTTTGTCAGAACATGTGTTTGTGTGTAGGGGTGTTAAGTTCTTAGTATTTTGGGACTTTTGTTTAATTTTGACGCTGCCTGTTCAGACTATTTGCAACACATACTTACGGCTTGAAATGAGGAAGGTAAATTTAATAAAGTGAGGTGACAAAGAAAACTACATGTCTTCAGAGTATTTCTAACTAAAATAAATTAAAACAAATACTATGGACAAAGAATTGATTTGAATAGATTCAAAATTGTGTGGAAAAAGAAGCTAAAGCATTAGACAAGTTATTATGATTAATAAAAAAATAACTGGTATGTAAACAAAGGAAAAATACAACCATATTAAAGGTAAGTTTTTGCCATTGACTTGGTCACGTATTGGTATTGAGGGCTTACAAACGATTTTGAGATGTTTTTCTTAAACAAAAATGGCAGTTGCGGTAGAGTAGATCTAACAACTGGTAGCGCATATTTACTCCAACGGATAAGGAATGAGGAAGGTAAAATGTTTGGGAAATGTGCCCGTATTTGTGTTGAAGGAGAGTTATAAGAATATTAGGAAAAAAAACCCTCTCATTACACCCAATTGGGATTCAAACCCTGATATCCCAGTTATTTACAGTTCATTCTAACGAAGAAGTGAATCTTAAAGAATTGTGACCGCAAAAGCTGGTCACAAAATATTTAATAATTAATTTCCAAGTATATTTCCAAGACTTGTGTCACGTTTAAACTGTAGAAGCACTGGTATTGTATATTTGAGTCCAACACACTCAATTGTTTGAAAAGTTTTGATCAATGAAAGAGGGGTGAGGCAGGGTAAGGTATTACAGCTACCTGGACTATTGTAGTTTGAGAGATGGCAGCTCTTAGCTCTCAGCTTATCTTTCTCACGAGGAACATTTTGCAAGTGAGTTGTTTAAAAGAATTCTCACTTGGAAGCGCTGTTATCACAGGCTATTTTAAGTTCTACCTGACTCGAGGGGCGCAACAAATCTCCCATAAGGCTTCGTATCTGTTATTTCTTTGTCTGTGGGCTAGGAGGGGGAGGCCTACACACCTACCAGCAAAAATGGTAGGGCCTTAAAGTTCACAATTAAAACACAACAAAATACATAATTATGAAATTTTCAGGGTTCATAAGTTTCTTTCAGCATACTGCCATTATCCAATCTGTGTTTTACTCTCATATGCTGAAGAACTGGACTGATGAACCCCAAAAAATTACTTAATTATGAAATTTTGTAGTGTTTTAGTTGTCAACTTTGAGGCCTACAATCTTTCTGTTTGCTTATTTGTACAAATGGTTTTTCCCATGACGCAGGTTCGGCGAAACCCTCCAACCTGAAGGCAAAGTTTGAGAACCTCGCGAAACAGGAGGAAGAAGACGGGAGGAAACGCGCCGAGGAAGAGAGGGAGAGGCGAAGAAATAGGGAGAAACAAGAGGAGAAGGAATCAAGAGAAAGGGAGGAGATGAGAATCAGAGAATTGAAAGAGGTTGAGCAACTTAAAGCTCAGGTGAGTCTACAGTTTAATGAGTGTTTCATTTTAAAAAATCCTTGGTTTCCACTAAGAATGTAGAAAATATATTTTTTCTTACCAGTTGAATCGAAGCCGAATCGAAAAAGTTTGTATTCTATAAACTACGTTGATATTTATAATTGTTTTAAAATATCTATTTAGATATTGTCAGTTTTTTATGTTAGATCCTTCTTTTATCAGAAACTAGCAGGATCCACTACAAGCTCGTTATCAGAAGAGGGACCCAAGAGCCAGTCACAACCTGTAATAAGGTACTCAGATGAAGTTTCGCCAACATTACAACTGGAACCAGAAGTATTGCAACCTTCTGATAAACCTGCCACCCAATCTGCTTACCGAGGGGGAAGAGGTGGGGTTCAGTTTAAGCTACCAGATCTTGGCAGCCCTGATGCATTGAAGCATTCTGTACGTTTTGAGGAAGCGAATGCAGGCAGGAACAGCGCAGAGGCAGAATATCGCAATGTTACTTCGCCTATCATAGCGAAGACCACCACTCATTTTGAGAAGTCGAATGTCGTTGAACAAGACAGGAGCAGCATTGAGGAAGAGTATCGCAATGTTGCCGCACCTTCTGTGGCTAAGAGCACCGTGCAATTTGAGCAGCCGAACATTGGGAGCCAAGCCAGGAGCGCCCTTGAGGCGGAGCATCACAACTTGGCTTCACCCACCATGACGAAGGGCGCTGTGCAGTTTGAGCAGCCCATGGTTGGTGGCCAGACTAGAACCAGCATGGAGGCAGAATATCGCAATGTTGCTGCACCTTCTGGAGCAATGAGCACCGTGCACTTTGAGCAGCAGAGTGCTAGTAGCCCAGCACACGAAAGTGTCGGTAATCCGGGTCAGGAAGAGGGAGATTTTGAGCTTGAGGACACAGGGTTTTCCGCCGTGGCTCTCTACGACTACCAAGCAGGTGAGATTTCCGTTTTAACTTTACTTTACAAATTTATTAGCTACAGTACATTTTTATTAAGATGGACTTTTATAAAATACACACTTTTTTGTGGCCAAAATTGATAACATTGAATAATGTTATGTTAAAAGTATCAAAAGTAACAGCTACATACCTGCTTTGCTAGCTAAATGGTTTAGGGTGTCATTGCTACAATAGATTGGACTGCTGATAATGGCAAAATTGGGGTTCAGGGTTGGTTCCCTTTTATGTGTTTCTATCCATATTTCCTGTATCTTCTCACAAATATAGCAAATTCTTACTCTAAAGAAATCAAGAAACTTTGCAAACTTTGAAGGTAGTTTTGTGGCCATATTAAGAAATATGTGTAATGTATAATGTTTATATTATTGCATTTTAGCGGCTGAGGATGAAATATCATTTGATCCAGAGGATGTTATCACCAACATAGAAATGGTAAAGATTTTTATTCATTCTCACTTTAATTTTGGGCATTTACTTTCTATCATGTTTGCGATGTTATGAGGTATTAACAGACAACATCGTAATATTTAATTCCCATGTGATAAATAATGTATCCTACATTAATGTATTTGGCGTAATCAGGGTTGACCAAAGTCCACTTTTTATCTCTAAGTGAAGTCGAATCGAATTATATTAAATATTCTCAAAGCGGAATCAAAGTTTTAATACCTGCTTCAATGGCAAAATGGTCTAAGGCGTTATCATGTTAGTTGGTTTGCTGATGACGGGTAGATCAAGGTTCAAATCCTGATCATGTGTACTTATGGTATAACCTGTTTAATGTTGAAAAACTTGTGTGTTGCACAGTTATTACTTTATATATTAAATATAATTTGAATATATTATTAGCATATTTTGTCTTTTGATAATAAATTAAGCTACCATCACAATATGCAATTTAATTACTTTAAATTTTTGTTATATAGCCCCATCCTATATGCTGTACCATAGTTAAATATTTCATGGTAAATATGCTACTTTTAAAAGAAAACAAAGTGTAAATAACAGCACATAAAAGTAAAAATTGAACATTAATGTGTATTTTAACAAAACCCATTTTTTTCATAAATCTGAAAAATGACACCCCGACAAGCGGAATCAAACCTGTGTTCATGCGTCGTTTTTAAAATTCACGAATGTAATACTTAATGCGGCTATAATCGTACCCTATAGCTATAGATAGTTTTGATTTCCTAAGCTTTGCTATTTATCTACAATTACCATATTGGCCCAGATATAGTGTGAGGTTTTTCTCCCAAAAAAAAAATCATCCCTAAAAAAATATATTACTCTTATTATATCCACATTTTAACATTTTTCACTAAAAAAAAAGCAGATTCCTACAATGTCACTGTTAAAAACACCTGGCAAAGCGCAAGTGAGTGATTGTGTTGAAAAGCAAGCTTCCTTGGCGTCTCATCAAGGGAATGAGGAAAAGCTACGATATGAGTTTTAAATAATTTACAATACACAAGGCGCAACAATGTGCAAACTGCTAACAGGTTTGGAGTTTCCGAAACTAATATATGACGTTGGAGGAAAAATGTAGAAAAACTTAGGATTTTATCAAGAAAAGTGTTCACTGGACCTAAAAACTTAGTCAAATTTGTCAAGTTTTAACCTTGAGTTATAATTTAGACTTTTTATGATTCATGTAAAACACTTTCAAATTTTAGGTTCAAATTATGTGCGAGGTTTTACTGTTTACAGATATTTTTAATGCCAAAGCTTTGCAACTGTTAAATAAAAAAATTTACTCTCAAATTGATGTCCAAAGTTTTCAATGCTTTACTGATCCCTGATTGCCATTACTCAAATATTTATTTAAGGAGAGTGATAAAAAGAGATAAGTAGAAATAGGATGGGTCAAATAAACATGTGGAGAGGAAGTGGGGTAAAAACAAAATCTATATTGAGAGTCCCGAACAAGCTTGACCTATTTAAATTGTCTCAAAGATTGAGGTCAAAGCAGAAATTGCTTTTATCCCGCAGTAGAAAATTTTTGTAATGTTATTTTTCCAGATCGATGAGGGATGGTGGCGAGGGCTATGCAGGGGCCAATACGGTCTCTTCCCGGCCAACTACGTCCAGTTGCAGCAGTGAGCTGGAACAAACTGTATCATAAGAAGGAAAGGTTTTGCTGTGATAAACTGTACTTAGGAGCTTCCACTGGCAAATGGGTTCTGCTGTCATGTTCAACATATCACATTGTTTCAAGGAGAACCGTCTGTTTCTCTTTCAAACATATCAGATTGTTTCAAGGGGAATCGTATGTTTCTTTTTCAAACATATCAGATTGTTTCAAGGGAGAATCGTATGTTTCTTTTTCAAACATATCCGATTGTTTCAAGGAAAATTGTCTGTTTCTCTTTCAATCGAGATTGACTTTTTTTTAAAGCAAGATTTACAATCTTTCACTGGGAAGGTTATTTTCATTGTTAAATGCCTTTTTAAGTAAGGCATTATTTTTTGAATAGAGGTAGTGGCAAAATGAAACAAAAAACAAATAAGATTGAAATTTTTGATTTGCTTATAATGTGTGTGTAGTAGGGAGCTGCAAGTTTTCAAATTATTGAATCAAACTGAGCTTTTAATAGATGATTAACAGATTTATAGGCTCACTAATTTCGAGTTTCTTGCACAAGGCTATTTCTGTGTTTCATTGTGTGACTAATTACGGATGACTCATCATTTAATCTTTTATCTACTTCTCTGGATGTTATTTGCAAAATTTGCACTTGAAAAAATAAATGTTATGTAAAATTATTGAGGTAAAATAGTATTCTATACTTGAGTTTCTCAAAATCACTCAACTTGAATGAAAAATCTTGAGCTCTCTGACCCCTAATATGAACATCATCAACTGTTTCAAAATCCCTCCATATTACTCTGCCTTTCCAACATTCTTCTCTTCTCATTTGCACACTTTTTGTCATCGGCTCCTTCCATTTCTTTCTTGGTCTCCCTTCTGGTATTTTTCCTACATACTTCATCTCTATTGTTCTCTTTGTTATTCTTTCTTAGTATAAACAAATATGGTTAATTATCTCTCAAGCTCAGATCTTAGAAATGTTGTACATGACTGAACAGAAGCCACGATTGACAGAATGACGGGTAACAATATTCCAATCATGTTTATGTAATCTTGTTCATATTTAAACTATTGTTACTTTGTAGTTCATTTTAATGGAAAAGTATTCTTCTTGATTCTATTTTATAAACTTAACATAATTTTCAAAGCACAATAATCATCACACAATTATCATCGTGAAACCCCTCCAGCTTGTAAGGCCTAGTGCTGAGGAAGATTTTTATTTGGGGTTTACTCCTTTAGCATAACAATATCAAAAGCTGCAAAGCAGCAGGTCACCTTTTGGGAATCTGGAAGGCCGTCCTTAACGTAGGCAACAAGACACCCCCTGATGCAATTTTCAGTGGTTCCCAACGTGGGGTACACGTACTCCAAGGAGTATATGCTAAGAGAAGTTTGGGGGTATGAAAAAATATTCAAATAATGGTGGAAAGAGTTACATTTGCCTGCAGCATAAGACAATATCAGTCAAAAGTTATGAAATTAACTCAACAATTTGGCGAGAGGCAATTCTGGTTTTATTTTATATTTGACCTTTAGAAATTGATTTCAATTTCATACACAAAATAGTTTTATAGTCATTAATAAATTAATTAAATGTGTTGATTTTTATTATAACTTTTATATTTTGAATGTAAAAATATTTCACCTTATTATTTATTACCTTGTTTTTTTAATCCCATTACTAGACTATTTATTTTCAGTTACAACAAATACATTAGAAATAACTATTACTGTAGTAATTAAACATTTTGCCAAAATTAAGGGCACAATTTATGGAAATGGAGTGCCAAGGAGTTTTGCAAGCGAAAAAAGGTTGGGAACCGCTGATGTAAGGAACAAAATATATTATGTAAACATAATTTTAATTTTTCTTATAGTAAAAGTAAAATATTATTTGAGTGATAAAAAGTATGGATAATTATGTTTGAACTTGCCAAGTTCAGTCGACAGTCTTTCATGACAGATTAGAAACTGTCATCTAAGAATACAATCCTTGTATTATCATCTGGAAACAATTTTTAAGACATTGTAAACATTTTTACATAATCTTGCTGTTTGTAGTTGTTAAATAATTAATTCTGGTCACAGTTTTTATAACTACTATTTCAATTGTAAAAAAAAATGAAACTTATATTAAATATTTTCTAATTCAAATTTTATTTTGAATATAGTTAAATTTTTTTTATTTAAATTATGTATTTTACAATATTTTTACCTATATTGTGACACATTGAAATATTTGTTACTTCATTCTTTAACCCTGAAAAAATGCTCTTCGGCACACAATAAATGTTTAGTGAGCGCGTGAGTAAAAAAATTAAGAAAAAAAAATTGAAATAAAATAATCAATACTCATGGAAAAGAGGATAGAAAGACAGGGTCATCAAATTTATCAGAAAAATTTCAGGCTTCATAAAATATGGTTTTAAATACCACACACATCAAAGGATATAGTTTAGTGTGTGTGTGTTTCAACTCTCCTTGTTCCACCACTGGTGGTCTCACGGTCTAAGGCCGGTTCCACTTGTATCAGTGTCTCTATTGAATCCCTGATGCAAAACGCTTTGGTTTGGATTAGAGTTGGGTTGAATCCATTATTTTATAAAACAGAATATTTAATTTACATTTGAATTTGAATCTTGGGAAAATTATATATTAACTAAATGCTAACAATTGTTATCATAATCTATTCATTATAACATTAATACTTTCAGTTAAGTGTTAAATTACTGGTTTTTAAGTTCTTCCTATAATAACTAAGTGGTTCTAAACCATCAATAAGGGGTAATAGAGCTCTAAAATAAAGCTCAATTGAAAAATGGAAAAATACTTTTTTTTTTAAAAGGATTTGAGTCTCTAATCTGAAATTCTGAAATTCTCAAATATCCTTAATGATTTGAGGGTCCCACCCTTAGTTTGGATGATACCCTGTATTCTCACTGGGATCATTAAGAGAAATATGCATATCAGATGGCTGCATTCCGCTTCTATTCGATGTTGTGCCGTCACTAGTTTGGATGAGACCCTGTATCATCAACATGACGATGTGAGCAATATGCATATCAGATGGCTGCATTCCGCTTCTTTTCGGTGTTTCGCCGGAGTACACTAGGGCGTGTGGATACTATGTTTCTGGACATGCTCCAAACCAAACAATGTTGCAGTTCAGAACCACACAAATGATGATCGTGACCGGATGAAGATCAAGCTAAATTTAGTCTCAAACAAATCCTTGTGTACAGTCACCCGCTCCAGCCCTAATTGTGACAGGGGTACAATATGATACAAGTGTGAATCCGGTTTAAGACGTAAAGTTTGCAATAGATTTGATTGTTTTGAATAGGGGAGAACAATGTTTGAATTTCAGCTAAGTCATCCTGTGCCTAAAAACATATATTTAGCCATATAATGCGAAGGAGTACACCATTAAACTAATGGTGGTTTCTTACACCAAAGTGATATTACCCTAGTAGAGCTCAGAGCAAAAAATGAATCATGGGAACAAACACAACTGGTTCATTTCTATCAAATTAGAAATACTAATTTTTGCACTTAAAAAAGGCTAGGCAATCTTTACTCTATAAAACTCCATGGTGTCTGCCTGCGATTAAGCTATATTGACTGAGCGGCCACTGTCTGTTGGGGAGAGGGTGTCATGTGGGCAGCACTAAAAGCCGTACGGCCGTTAATCTGTTTCCTAGATCAGATCTGGAAGTGCCGGTTATCGAACCCGATACCTCTGGGTTCGTAGCCAGGAACTCTGAGCACAAAGGCAGTTCATTTTTCCTCTACAGGAATATATGATATAAAACTGGTTTTAAAAGAATTTGGCATTTGACCCGTTTTTGCACCACATCCTTCAACTATAAATGTAGCAATGACAAGTTAATCCCAATTTAAAAATAAAAATACTAGGGGTTAAATAATATTTATTACTCAACATAAAATAGCCATAAAAAATAAATGAAGATACATTAGAATTAATATTTTTCTCAAGCCTACATCTATACGAATCATTGATACGAATACAAAAATAAGAGAAATAAAACTCATAGTAATTTTTATTATGCTTGGTTAGCTTTCTTAGATTCAGATTTCTAGTTGAATTAAGAATACATCTTAAAAAAAAAATTGGATTCAATATTTCTCTAGTTAGAAATATTCAGATAATTCAAATCACCTTTAAAATAAAACTATGCTACATATAATTAATATAAACACAAAAACCAAAGTTGCCTGTAGATATGCATAAAAAACAAATAATAAAACAACACACTTTTTTAATACCTCAAAATCTCAAATTATCTTAGTAAAAAACTTTAAAAATATAATGAATACATATAAAAATACATTTCAACATTTGTTTTATAGCATTAACAATGAGTAATCCTACTGTTAAAACTTCCGTCATTCTCCAAAAAATTGTTTAATGTCATTTTATTAGTGAGAACGTGATAATGTTCATATATTTAGTTTTCCCCTTATATTTCAGTAATCCATTTTCTGGTGTAGGCGTTGAACGTCTTTGTTTTCTCCAACGTTCCCTGGTGTAGGCGCGAATTAACGTTTAATTGCAATATGTTATTAATGAACCACTGTACTTTTAGCCATTACTATTATTTCATATTGAAGCTAATATATAGGGGTACCAGTTCAATGCTCTACGACTATGAACAAAGCAATAAATAAGAAAATAAGTGAGTAGGGAAAATATTTGTTGGATAAAGAGTATACAAGTAGAAAAATGGTTGCCGGGTTTAGCAGATCACTGTACAAAAGACGCACCAGAGAATGGGCAGGGGAAAAAAAAGCGTAGTTAGGGCATTAAGCTAATACTTCTTAGAGACAGCGACTTGGTCTCAAAAATAAGTGACTATGAGCCTCCCATATAATCGAGTAAGCTTGAAATTATGGACAGTGTGGTCATGACATTCTGGTCGTGGTGACCAGTTCGTTAGTTTGACAGAATTTGTGACAACTGTTTCATTTCTAATTTAAAAAAATATCCATTTATTGGAGAGGCATTTGATGGGAAGACAGTTTTAACCACAAAACAGTATTAATACTAAAATATCACAATTATAAAGGTTGTGATGATATTAAAACACTAATATTATAATTTAAATTACTTTTTATTTTTTATGACAATATGTTAAAGATAAGGATATTATTTTAAGGCAATACGTTAAAGATAAGGCTATTATTTTATGGCAATATGTTAAAGATAAGGCTATTATTGCATGTAAGGACTGGAAGGTGTTCTTTGAGGTACCTTCAGTAAAGCTGGCATACAGAACAAACACTGTTCCGGTGAAATATCATTGTTAGCCTTTCTGTAGGTTCATATTCATTTGTTCACTCACTAGGCTTTAGTCGTTATTCATCGTCAAATTATTAACTATTTCTAACCAAAATAGAATATTCTACAGCCCTAGTAAAAATTAGCCATCACATCAACAATAATCAGATTAGTATCTTTACAGCCTTCTGTTACTATAACATTAATTAGGGGTTTTAAAAGAATCCCTTTGTTTGGCACAAACATTAAGCAATAGGAAATAAACTTCAATCACAACCTTGTCGGTCAACTCATAAAGTTGCTAAATTTACTTTCATATGTTTATACAACAAGCAATTTTGTATCTGTAATAGAAAAATGGTGATCTTTAATAAAAGTTTACTACTATAGCCTACCTGATAAGTCAAGGCAGAGTTTTATACAGAAATATTTTTAATTCATATTTCATTTTTACTAGAGTTGGGTCGAATCTAATATTTTAAAACTATGAATTTTGAATCAAAATCCGAATCTTGAGGAAATGATGAACAAAAGAGGAAGTCATTTGTGTGGATTTTAAAGGTTTATTTATTATTGAAAGTTCTAAAATGTGACCTTAGTTTGTCTTCCTTATAGCTTTGTATGTGTAACTTGTGTACTGAGTGATGCCACAAGCTCAGCCAATCAGATGTCTTTCTCCATCTGGTGCTTTCTTTCTATTCTCTTTAGATTGAGTCTGAACTACCACTAAGTTGTAATAAATCTATAAAACCAATTACAATTCAAATATCCTTAAGGATTCAAGGGTTCCATCCCTAATTTTTACTTGTCGAGTGTTGAAATGAACAAGTGAAAGTATGAGGGAGAAGAGGGGGTTTGGATAATTGTGGTGAGAAAGTGCTTGTGTCCATGCAACAAGAATTTCGAGATTGTGCCGACACTCTTAAATCCACCAAGAGACACAGTTAAAAAAAACTAACAAAATTATAACATTGAAAAGCAGGTGAAAAAAACTTAATCTTGAAATGGAATTATTTTTAAAGCTGGTATGCTTATCTCAACACTTTACAACTTAACAATCTGATCCCAGGTCATTTGTTTGAGCACTTTGATTAATTTTGATCCATACTTAGACAGAAAAAATTCAGGATTAGTAAATAAAATAAGTTAAGGTTTTGAAATAAAATAAATTGATTTGACCCAACTCTAAATTCTCAACAATCTATTATTAGTAACTGCAAGTCTTATTCAACCCGAATTATATTTTCTATTTGTAATGTAACTTCAAGACTTTTTATCTTATTAATCAACTATCCTAATCAAAAATACTATCAGATTTCATTGTGCACACCTATACATTTGTATTAAATGAATTAAGAAATATGTTAGGTCTGTCTATATTGATGAAAAAATAATGAAAATATCATTCATTAAATCATTAGGAACAGTTACTAGGAAAAAAAAACACCTTTTTATTCATACTTACTATTAGCACCGCGTCTTACTACCCGTTCGGGTTATACGCACTTACGCTAATGTGTAAAGGTAGGGTGATTGTGAGATGAAATCAAGGACCTACAGTTTAACGTGGAATCCGAACCACGGTGGAGACCTGGGATTCCTCACATTCACAAGATGTCTTGTCAGAGGTGAAGGAAGAGTTTGGCAATCAGATAAATCTTTGCCGGGACCGGGGATTGAACCCCGGCTGCCAGCGTAGAAGTCTGACACCTTACCCTTAGACCACCAGGTCACCTTTATTCATACAGACCAGTTTGTACTTTTAAAGTTTTTGGTAAATCTAAGTGATTTAATCTTATTAGAAACTATGCACATTCAAATAGAACTATATGACATGTTGCAACACATTACATTTTATGAGTAAATCATGTGTTCTTACCGGATCCGAGTAAAAGTGTGGTACCATGTTATCCAGTACAGTGTGTAAACACTGTGTGTTGTCATCTCTGGTGTTGTATAGGTAGCCTGCATGTTTTTTTAAATACTATAATACTAAATGTACCCTTCTTTTACTTCTACAAGTAAATGAAGAAATGAAGGGTACAAACTTACTTTTATCCATCTTTTAGTTACTAGATATTTAAACCCTTGAACTTCCCTTTCTTTGTTTAAGCTCATTAGAATAGTAAGCCTTAAGTCTTAATTGGTCCCCTTAATCAGTCTGCTTAATAATATTGGTAACAAATGACCATATTAATTAAGTACTAGTCTTCTGTTTGCTATGTTCCTGGAAGTGCCGCTTTTTCCAGTCCAGAGCTGAAAATATTAAAACATATTTAATCATACATAATGTGTGCCCAAAAGTTAATATAAGCTTACAAATTGCAAAGGGTGACAATATTTTCCAACAATCACAACTAATCCAGAAAAACCAACAAATAAATGCCTCTCGTGTTGAAAAACATTATTTTAACTTAGATCGGCGCTATACCACTAGAGTAACTTTGCGTTGAGTTTAATAGATGAGGTTTATTCATCTGTTTTTAGTGGTATAGTGCTTAGGAAATATAAAATGGGCGATCAACCCCAAGATTAGTGAAAGATTGACCAAAGACTAGCTAGTACCATATTCTTAGTTAGGGGCTTGCGAAGCTTCAAAATTTCAACATTTGATTAAAGAGTAAAATTCTTGATTTGGAAATTATGAGGCTTTACATTTTGTGATGTTAACTATATTTATCATTTTAAGATGAGATATATTAATTATGTTTGAAATATAGCATTTTATAAATTAGATTTTATACCTAAATTTACATAGTAATGCAAAGTATAATATTTTTATTTCAACAGTAAATATTTTTGTTATATAAACCCTCCACCCCCCTCCCATGGTGCCCAATTTAAAATGGAGACGTAATTCTAAACCAGATTAAAAATATTTTCTTCAATTTTTTTCTAAAAAATAGCCTAATTAAAAAGCCAATTAAAATTTTAAAAATCTGGCTTCAAGGTGCATTCTCCTTCTGTCCCCCTAGGTTAAAAATTTCAGATCTCTGCATGCCGTAGATTTGGCTGGACATCGCACATACACAAACATTTCCTTTTATTATTATAGCTTATTCAATCTGACCTTACTTTGAATCGAAATAATGATCTTTGTTTACTACTATTCTTGGTATTCGTTATTTCTTCCCCTTTTGATAACTTTTCCTTCCCTGCACCACTGATATAAACACTAAATTTAATGCTTTGATTTTATTTATTTGATACCTGATCTTGTACTATTTTGTTTTTGATCAGTAACGAATATGTCATTGTTCTAGTTCACTTAGTAAAAGTTTGCTGTTTATTTAAAAAATTATTATTATTTTGCACCGCGTCTTACTACCCATTCGAGTTACCCTTTTAGTACTAATTACGCTAATTAAAAAAAATATTATTTAGCACCGCGTCTTACTACCCGGTTATAAGCTCAAGTACTAATTACGCTAATGGATTAGGAATTGGGAAGGTTAAATTAGAGGAAGTGAACCCGCATTTGCGTGGAGGGAGAGTGGAAAACCATTTAGGAAAAACCACCCCCAGTTCACCCGACTGAGATTCAAACCTCGATCTCCCCGTCCTCAGCAGTCGAGCTCAACACAACTAGCGTGTTAGCCAACTAAGCCAACGAGGTGGGTTGCTGTTTATTTAAATTGGCCAGTGTTTGAATATAATAGGTTATATCCTAATACAAAGTACACACATAGGGAACACCCCATTAAGTAAAACCACTCTCACTCATTAGTTAATTTTTCCTTAAATTTTCAAGTCTAATAATATTATCAAGCCAGCACTTATACTCAAGTTCAAAATATTTATGCACTAGGTAATTTTAAATTCGCATGTTCATCTTTAGTCTATTGTGTTTATAGTACTGGATGACCCATGGTTTACTTTTTTTTTACTTGTCTGGAGTTCAGATTTTTTTAAATANACTAATGATGTTAGGGATTAGAAAGGCTATATTTAGAGGAAGTGTACCCACATATGCATGGAGGGAGAGTGGGAAAACATTTATGAAAAACTACCCTCAGTACATCCGACCAAGATTCGAACCTCGATCTCTCTGTAATCTGCAGTATAGTCTACTGCGAGAGTAGAGCATTTCTGACCATGCGGCTACCGAAGCGGGTTGTTTTCATGTGTGTGAAATATGCAGTAGGAGTGAGTAAGGAATCCGACAAATGGGGCAGTGTGTGCGGACATCTGGCCAATGTAATGTTAAGTTCAGCAACTGAGCAAACTGGTTGTTGAATGGAGAGTACAGGACATATATAAAGAAGGTATATAAATACATATCTTTTTATGGCCAGAATTATACAAATAGCTTAGGGTAAGACAGAATAGTGTTTACTTTGATGCAGAGCTTTAGTAAGTACATCTCATAAAACAAGTTTTAACTTTTTTTTTATCTGATAGTAGAGAGAAGTTATTGGGAGGTTATCACCATATAATCATCTCTTCTCCAGAACGGAAAGAAATTGAAGTGGCGTACTTAAATATTTGCAAGTTGAATCATAATTTGTTACTATCACAAGTTTAACTAAACACTAATATTATTTATTTAGTTAAAATAACCAGCTAGTTAATTTTAAAACTATTTTCTTTACATTTTTAGTATTCCTCAATTCATTCTCAGGATTTTTGTCCCCAAATTTTTATTGAATAAAAAAATGTATCTGCATAAGGTAGTTTTAGCATAATATATATTTAGTGAGCGCTTGACTTGATCCAATATTAGGAAGATTTCTACTAACTTAGTTTAACTCGAATTAAAATAAGCCTCGAGTATGCTAACACCTTATGTCTAACACATTACAATTCATTCGTATACCTTGTTTACCCAGAACACTATGGCGTAGCTAGTAATATTGAACCATGATGTAATTGGTCAAGGTAGGTATGCTAACTTTAAGGGTAATAAAAGTGTCCATCTATATTATATTGGGGTTATAAAATTATCTTACCTTGACAGTCATATGAACAATAACGTTTTGGCTTCATTTTCTCTTGGACGCATCTTTTACATTTTTTAAATGCTTTTGGGGATGGCTCTTTTTTATCACAATAGTCGCATTCTATAAAAAAAAGTACCATACATATTTACAAATAAATAAACTCTTCCCATGCATTTACTAGCATTTTAGTTGATAATGGAAGAATTTGTGTTTGTAGTTCTTTCCTAAAATAATTGTAGAAAATCTGTACATAAGATTTTGCAACACTTCAGGCCATCAATTGAAGTTTAACTTCATTTTATATGTGAAAAAACTTAATTTTGGATACTGTTTCTTGTTTTAACAAATTTCGCTGGACAAATAACATTATGATAATGATGATGATGATGATGTCAACAATAATAATAATAATAATAATAATACACATTAAAATAAAGGTCTCAAAGTTTACAATTAAAATAACAAAACAGATTCAAGTAATTTCCATCTTCAGCAGAAGAGGGTAGTGTAGTTCGTACATGCCCAAAAAAGTCTGTGTTTTGCTGTGTTATTTAAGGTCTACATTTTTCTGGTAGCTGTATAGGCAATGTCCTTTTACCCTTAACTCAATGCTCAATGTTTATTATATACAACCATTTTTTCCCTTTGGTTGGTAAAATAAATAAATGAATGCAAAGTAAAAGAGAGTATGATTGAGACAAAAGACTGTTTATGATAAGAAAAAAAAATGAAGTTATTTTAAAATGTTTGTTAATGAAATAGTATATTTTAATTTTTAATCTTAATCCTCCTAATAACTTAGTCCAGTGTTGCGCAAACATGCCAAGGCAGTGAATTATGTGCGCTGTCTACATTTCTTACTTACTAATATATTAACTACATCAGACAAAATCAAAAGTTTTCATGCGAAGTTAGAAATATGCTTTACCCCCCAAATTACTAATGGTTTGAACGAAATGTTTTCAAATATTAAAGAAGTGGAAGAGAAAGTTTTCAAATATTAAAGAAGAAGAGAAAAAACTTAAAACCTTTAATTTTGGAACATTTAAAGTGGCTTGAGGAATAAATTAGTCTAGATATTTATATTCCTAATTATGATTTAACATACAAAAGAGAGAGGTGTTGTAAACTTCAATTATTCATTCCCTTCGATTTCGATTCAAAAGTAAAATTTTGAAGTCAACATTTACGAAGCAGCATCACCAAAGAAATATTCAAAATTAAAACACACATTTATGCTTTTTTATTCATTTTCTGCTGTTATTTAAATCATTAATTAGTGTTTACATTAAAAAAAATCTATAATATTTAAATTACATTTTGTGATAATAACTTAATTTATCATTTCAAGACGAAATATATGACTTATGTTTGAAATATAGAATTTCATAAATTATATTTAATATATAGATTTACATAGTTAT
Source organism: Timema californicum (assembly GCA_902141385.1). Lineage (NCBI taxonomy): Eukaryota > Metazoa > Arthropoda > Insecta > Phasmatodea > Timematidae > Timema > Timema californicum. The sequence continues at coordinate 115,681 of CABFOW010001976.1, forward strand.
GCAAAGTGTTATAATTTTATCAAGCATTAAATATTTTTTTAAATATTCAAACTTCGATTTGTCTTCCGGTATATTTCATATAATTCGACTTCGCTTTGAATTGAAAAAGCGGACTTCGCACATCCCTATTGTAAAACCATTGGAATGGGTGCTTAACAAGTTTGTTGCTGCCAAGGCACTTACCTGAAACAAAACAGTGGCCAACAGACCCAGTTTAGGTTTTTTAAGTATACTGCGAAAAAAGTTTGCAGAAAAGTGACTTTGTCAAATATTAATATTGTTTTAAATTAATACGCTTAGTTGGTTTTGGTGGAAAATACACTCTAAAAGATATTAAAATCTGGTTCAGAGAAGTTTATCATACATACTTTTTGATTTAATAGCAGCTGCCTCCGTAACTGTGTCGTTAACTTCTTTGGCTTCTTTCTTAATTTCTTCAGATTTCACTAAAATAAGAATGAGTATAGGATTACAAAGACATAAGAATGGTTAGTTGGTATAGAGCACTAGGATTAGTTTGGGGGTTGTCCATAAATTATGCCATGCTAAATTTTTTTACCCCTTCCTTGCCACCATTTGTGAACCCCCTTTTAATATTACATCATAACATCATGCAAACTCTCCCCTCCCCTTTTATTTAAATATTATTTTTAATTGTAGGGCTTGTATAAGCCTTTTATTGAAACATGTTTGCCAAACTTGATGATCGAGGTTGATCGTTGTTTGTTAATACACGCGTGCAATTGAATTAACACAAAAACCCACCTCGGTGGTGTAGTTAGCTAACGCGCTAGTCGTGTTAAGCTCGACTGCCGAGGATGAGGGGATCGAGGTTTGAATCTCGGTCGGGTGAACTGGGGTGGGGGGGTTGTTCCTAAATGGTTTTACACTCTCCCTCCACGCAAATGCGGGTTCAATTCCTCTTAATTCAACCTTCCCAATTCCTAATCCATTAGCATAATTATTAGTACTTGAGCTTATAACCCAAACGGGTAGTAAGACTCGGTGCCAAATAAAAATAAAATAAATAAATTAACACAAAACGTTAACCAATATGCTTAGTTGTAATGTGGTGTCACACATTATCTGACTCCTCTCTCTCGATATGCATGTTTACGGGCAGCCAGCACATTTAGCTGAAGAGATTTTTCTTTAAGATAATTGTTATTATTGCTATAAATATGTGCAAAGCTTTGGAAATATTATTGCTTGAAAAAGATTTGTTAACTTAAAACAAACATGTAATACTCGCATGTGACTAATATGTAATTTTGTTTGAAAATATATTCTTTTGGTGTTTAAATATTTTTTCGCCACATATTGCAACCCATTTGGGTTTATATGCATATGTACTAATTACATTAATGTTCTTGGGACTTGGAAGGTTGAATTTTTAAGGAATTGTACACACATTTGGGTGTAGGAAGAGTGGAAAATCATCCTAAGTACACCTGACTGGGATTGAACCCTGATCTCATCTTCGGCAGTCTAGTTTATTGTGAGAGTAGCACCTTGGACTATGTGGCCACCGAAGCGGGTTTTTGGCGTTTAAGGCCAACTAACTAAATTATCAATTATATATATATATAAAAAGTTTTGATACGGCTTTAAAAATAATTACTGTAGCTTAAGGATATAATAAAAAATTGCAGTCTTTACTACATCCTTGGATATTATATTTTGTGTACTGGATCTTACTGCTTGTCCAGGCTATCAATATATTTACACTAGTGGGGTGGGGATGAGGAAGGTGGAATTTGGGGTAAATGCACTCTCATTTTCATGGAAGGAATATGGTAAACCATTTAGGAAAAACCATACTCAATAAACCCGGCCACGATTCGAACCCGTAACTCATCTGCTACCAGCAATACAATCTATTGTGAGGGTGAAACCTTGGATCATTAGACTATGGCCTAAATATAAATAATAAAACATACTAAATACCTTCTGAATTTATATTCATTTGGTCTGTAGTCTTCTTTTGACAATTCTTGGATTTCAGTTTCTCATCACTATTACCATAGTTACATTTATTTGCACTAGTTTTTGTGTTTGTTTTGTTCACAAATGAACTCTTTTTCTTATCTCCCAGTTTAGGCTTTGGTGAATCTTGAGTTTTAGATTCGGTTTTTTCCATCTTTTTGTTTGCGTCATTGGAACCACCCAGCAAATTATAATTCTGAATCTTGACTTCAGGATGTGGGTTAAATTGACAAAGGTCTACTGTACGTCTCATCTCACCAGTGATGAATTCTAAACAATAACACATATATATTTATAAAAATGTTCCGAATTGGGTTTTATTTTTAGAGTAAGGCAAAATCAATCTAATTTTTACATGAACTAATTTTAAAATAGGTAAAATTAATCATAATGTATTTTATAGTTGAGGTAGTTCCAAAGCATGGTTTGCAGGATAGTAATGATCAGTATAAACATATTTTGATCTAGTAGTATAAAAAAACAAAAACTATTTACAAAATTAGATGTATTCATAATTTGTTAATTAAGGCTTTACACATAAGCATGGAAATGAAGTTTGTAAGAAGCATGTTAGCTGTAACAAGAAGAAACAGGATAAGAAATGATGTTATATGGGAAAGAGTTTGGGTACAGGGAGTATATGAGATAGTGGAGGAAGCAAGACTGAGATGGTATGGACATGCAATGAGGATGTTGGAATACATGAGAGAGTAGAGGAAGCAAGGTTGAGATGGTATGGACATGTCATGAGGATGTTGGGAGTACATGAGATAGTAGAGGAAGCAAGACTTACATGTTATGGCCATGTCTTAAAACTAGGACAGACACAACATCCAGTCCCTGGCCGTTAATTCAGCGCTGTGAAAGGGTAAACCCATATTTTCATCATTAATTTTCGGCCATGCTGAGAATTGATCCCGAGACCTTTAGCTCAGTAGACAGACATACTACTGACTGAGCTAAGTTGTCAAATAGGAGCAGATAACAGCAAGTAAATTGGTGAGCGATGAAGAATGAATGTGAGTAAAGGAGGAAGAATGGTGTAAGGACAGTGGCCAATAAAGGCATTTTACAAAACTCACCCGGCCACAGGAAGAAAACAGTTGATGATAATAATACACAATCACATTATTGGGACTTAATACACGTAAAGTTAAAGACAAACCGGGTCATTGTGCTTGTGGATAATTCTCTGTTGGTTTAAACATTTGATTTTGAGTGTCTTTAGGGCATATTACTTATTTTTTATAAGGATGGACCCTTGAATCTTTAATGATATTAGATATTCAAGACTAAAACTCCCCAAAAAAGTTTGTTTTTCAATTTCCCAAGGGAAATCAATTTATAGCTTTAATACTGCTTATTGGTTGTTTATAACTAATTATGAATATAAAACAAATTTAGCAACTATTCCCCAGACTAGTAATTTAGCATGAATGTTAAAACAAATTAATTATAAGAAATAATGTTAACATTTAGTTACCATTTCTATTTTTTATTATTCAATTATATTTATATTTCCTCTTATGTTCATAATTTATTCCAAGAATTTTATTTGGATTGAAGATTCTGGATTATAATTAGTAAAATAATGAATATAACAGGGTGTCCAGCCAAACTACATTTTAAAATTCCCTGACTTTTCCAGAGCCAATAGATTTTTTCCAGACCACTATACAGCCTAAT
>CABFOW010001977.1:0-87977 GCA_902141385.1 Timema californicum
AGGCCTAAACTTATTATCATTATGTTATCGTTCAAATGACCTTCAGAGTCTTGGCCAAGGCCAAGAGTTAGAACTTTGGAGGCCCCGAGGCATTAAAAATTTAAATGCCCTAATATTAAACAAATATTTTTTCCCTTTACATCGTTTCGACAGTACTGTATTTTATTTGCAATTCGTTATTTGTAATTTGTTAAAAACACAATGTCAAATGGTGGTAGGGGGTGGGATGTAGGGAACGAGAGAAAAGGTACCCTAAGGCTTTTTTTGCTATTTTTATATAAAAACTTTTTTGTTCAAAATGAAGTAAAATAATTCTCCAGTAAAGGCATTAAAGTTTAATTTTTTTCAAATGTTGACATCACTAGTTCTTGAATATCTGTCAAGGGTGTCCCGGAAATTAATGACAACTTTTTCTCTTCATTTAAAAAGTCCAACTGTTGATATCACTATGTGGATAAAATTAAAATATGTGTTTCTACTGGAGAACATTTTTATTTATTTTTGGCCAAAAAAAGTTTTGATATAAAAACTGCAAAAACACTGCCCATTTTTCGCATCGCCTTCAATCCTACCTTAAATCCGGGTTTGGTGGCGGCTTCTAGTGATTTTTTTTAGCTGTCAAATATGTCCACCAGTATGAAAATTGGGGTATACAATACCCGCCTTTGTGAAGTAAAGTCTGTTCAGCGTAGGCATTGTTTTCTGAAAGGCCTTTTTCCCTACCAGAAATCTATAATATAGTAGAATATTGGTAGGAAAAAATACCTTTAAGAGAGTATTTCCTACCGTGAATGAAGTATAGTTGAAGTGAACGCATACTGCGCAGGTGCAGCCATCGTGGCGGGTCACCAGGCAGCCTCCACCAGTAACCAACACTCGGGATCGAGGGACCCTTTAGCCCTGCCCCCGGGCGGCGGCGGTGGGGGCGGTCAGGTGATCACGCTGTCGCAGCTTCACAACTATCTGCCCGCCGCCGCCCCTGCCCCCGACAACCAGCAGGGCCATCCCGTCAAGACGTACGTCTCGTCCGCTGGGACGCCCACTGTCGTCTCTCTGCAAGGGTTGCCCGGTCAGTTCCTGCAGGTGAGGTGTACAACCTCGGTCACGAAATGTGGCCGGCCCTTTTTCAGTTGTTTTTTGTTTGTTTGTTAGTTAGCATTGTTTACTGACAACTTTTTGTGACTGAGACGTTACATGACTGAGCCACTTCGGTGGCCGCATGGTCTAAGGCGTTAAACTCGCGATAGACTAGACTGCCGATGACGGGGAGATCGAGGTTTAATCTCGGTCGGGTGTAGTGAGGGTTTTTTCCCCCCTAAATGGTTTCTTCTCTTTCTCTCCACACAAATTCGGGTACACTTAATCTAAATTCAACCTTCTTCATATCTAACTCATTAGCGTAATTAGTACTCAAATGCGTAATAAAATGAGTTGCTGAAAAAAATGTACATTAAATAAGAAGTGATAATTTAAAAATATTTAATTACATATTAAATTAATTTTCCTATTTAAATACTTAATCGATCATAAGGGCGGAAAAAAATAGGACTTACGTTGATACACAAGTTATTATAAAAATAGAGCACAATTAAATTTATTACTGAAGGGACACAAGTTGTTGCTTTCGTGGATTTTTCCCGCGCAAGTCAAAACCTTCCTTTTCTCAGCTAAAGACACCAATTTACTACAGTAGATTACTTATGCCAAGAAACTTCTGGGGCCGTCAGTTGGAAACTTCTGGTCTTGTCTCTTGCAATAGACTAGACTGCCGATCGGGGTTCGAATCTCGGTTAGGTGTACTGAAGTTTTTTTTCATAAGTGGTTTTTCACTCTCCGTCCACGTAGATGCGGGTACACTTTATATAAATCCAACCTTCCTCATTAACGAAAATGCACATGTGCGTGTTCTCTGAACTGTTAGTAAGATGCGGTGTTAAGATTTTTTTTTTAAAAAAAGAGAACCAGACAGACAAAGGATGAATTTTAAGGCAATACACCCGAATTTCCTGGAAAGATAATGCAAAAACATAAAGTAGAATAAACCACACCAGAGGTAGAACTCCAGCCAACAGATACATCTGTGGCTCTCTATAATTAGAATAGGAGTTATAGTCTCGGCATAATGAAAGTGTTTGTGTGAGACACACAGCCAAGTGGTGGACACAAGTTTGTAAATTTGGGGGTTAAGAGGAGAAGCAGGGAAACAGACAGGTGTATTGAATCATAAAACACTTTATTCTAGGCTTAATCTTTGTTCATAGTTGATCTCATCATCCTTATTCTATGCTTAATTTTTGTTGACAGTCCGTGGTTGATTTTTTCATCCTTATTCTATGCTTAATCTTTGCTGATAGTTTATTTCATCATATTTAAGTCCTTATTCAGTCCCACAGTTGCTCCATTAATGATGGTCCTACAGTTCGACCTTGTCCAAGTTCTAATATTCCTTGTAAAATAAAACAACATGAAATTCATGAAATAGTAAATTATTTTTATCTCAATGACTACGTATATAAATAAGAGCTTTTTAATTGATATACAGTGGCGGCTCGTGTATAGGCACTGCGGAACTGCAGCGCGCCCTATTTCCACTTGACGTTATCAATAACATTTAATATAACGAGTACGTTTTTCTTTAATTCTTTCTTTATTTTTGTAGCACAACATACATTCCTTAAGATTAATTTCAGTACTTCATCTTGTGAATGTGAGGAATGCCAGGTCTCCACCGTGGTTCGGATTCCACGTTAAACTGTAGGTCCTTCATTTCATCTCAACATTCACCCAACCATTGCACATTAGCGTAAGTGCGTATAACCCGAACGGGTAGTAAGACGTGGTGCTAATAATAATAATAATAATTTCAGTACTTCAGTAGACATCCCCCAGTTTATGAAAAAGATACAAAAATCTTTGTATGGAATTGTGCGCTTCACAGTGACAGCGACGTGGTGTTTGACTGTTGTGCGCATGCGAACATAGGAGCTGCCTGGGGAGGACGGTGGGACTGCCAGGTAGAGAGAGCACTGTTGCTCTCGCAGTGCCGGCTCTGGCGTGATGGTGGAAGGAAGTTTATTTTTTACTCAGCGCGTGTTGTGCTTAAAACCGTGTACTATATTCTTGAATGTGATAAAGTGTAGACGAGTGTAAAATTAGATTATTATTCTGCTCCCAGCTATTTTATTTGATTAATTTTTTTTTGTTCTTTTATTTAACAGAAAGACTAAATGCACTTGCAGTACTTTCCACGGAGAAAAATTTCCGCTATTGATATCTAGAGATCAAGGAGAAAATTATTGAACTTATTGCGCAAATTAAAACAAGAAGAATGGATTTTATTTTTAAATGAATAGATCAAACTTGAAATGTAACAATTTAAGTTAAAGTAAATAAAAACATTTTTTTATTAAGATTTTATCAAGTTCCTGAATAAATTTGCTTTTTATACACAATTTTAAAACAAAAGCTAAACATTTTCTGGAGCAGCATCCTGACAAGACGTGTATTAATCACATCTTGTGAATGTGGGGAATGCCAGGCCTCCACCGTGGTTCGGATTCCACGTTAAACTGATTAGCGTAAGTGCGTATAACCCTAACGGTTAGTAAGACGCGGTGCTAATAATAATAATAATAATAATAATAATAATAATAATGGAGCAGCATCCCCACTAATTTTAGCTACGAACCGCCACTGTTGACATATTTTTAAAACCTATTTAACGCGAATTATGTGTCGTAACTTGCAAGGTCACGGTGCGAATAAACAAATTCCATAACAGCCTTCTTTCAGATTCAAAATACGAGAAAAGAAAAGATTCGAAACACCCCACACTAGGATCTGCGCTCTGTGATTCGTCGCTTGAACCACATGATGTAGTAAGAGAAAGAGGGAGGGAATGGTATGTTCAAGGCATCTGGGATATGAATGTAGAGCTTTATCCATGTGGGTGGTTGGGGGGCGGGGAGAGTTAGACAGTTGATGACGTAGTAAACGCGTACCGTACTTTGTGCTGCCTGCGTGGTTTGTTTACATCATCTGTATTCTTGTTAGAATCCGGAAAGTTAAGCTGCGACTACAATATGAAAGCATTTGCGATTGAAATTTAGTCTTGTTGTCAAGTGTTTTTTTTTTTGCTATCTTCTATAAAATAGTGTTTGATTACGTTCTATTTTGCGTTGAAATCTTTTGTGCTTTAAAAACAAAGTTTAGTGTGCGCAGCACATTCTTGAAATCTGTTTGTGTTTTGTGACAATTTTAAATTTATCTAATCCGACCATTCATTGAAAGAGTGATAAGAGGAGAGGAAGAATAAGGTTATTTTAGGCCGGCGGCATGGTGGAATCATTTTGGAAGAGGGATGGGAGGGGAAATATATTTTTTTTCCATGACGATTGGATTTTTAAAATGTAACTCATCGGCGGACAGGAGGCTTAATTTTAATGTAAATATATAAACAAAATATATTTCTAAATTTTGCATTTGTATAGTTTGTAACTTTGTATATTATAGTTTTAAATACTAATTTAGAACTTCAATTCTTTCAAGGGGTGGGAAAGCTTTCGCCCTCCCCCAAGCTATATTTTATATTCTAAGATCCCTTTATTCGGATTTGTTCGTGCCACTTGAAAATTAAAGGACAACACTAAAATATTTACTAAGTTGTAACTAGCTTAATGAACGAGATGATATAACATCTGGCTATTATTGAAAGGTTCCAAACAAATTCTACCAAACCTTTAGGAAAGTAGGCTAAATAATCTTAAGAGCTTATGTTACTATTATGATATATCATAACCTCACCAAACTTCTGACAAATATACAAATCATAAACAAACCGGTACAACAAACTTAACGCCCAAAAGCATTCTTGGTAAAGAGAGAACACCACTGACACAGTTATGTTTGGGTTGATGACGGTTGATAATGTTTACGTTTACCTTTGAGAGAATATATAAACTAAACTTGCAGCGTTATTAATAATTACAAAAGACGCACAAAAAAAGTCTGCCATTTGAATATTTTAACTGGTTAATTAAATAATTAATTGGGGTAATTGAAATGTTTCATAATGAATACATAAATGACAACTTTGCAAATGATGTCTCTAAATGTATTAATACATCCAAAATTGAATTTTAATAGTCTTGCAAGTTAGGGTGAAGTTTGGTTGATAGATTTATATTCAACACAAAATATTAATTTTATATAATTATTATGATTAAATATATGTTTTAGTCTATTAAATTAGGGTTTTTAAGTTTATAAAATGGATGGCTGGTGTTTTTAGTGTCTAGAAATAATTATAAAAGTATTTAGTCAAATAATATATATTTTTTCTTTTTTTAAAAGGAAGTGTAAACCTTCTTGCCATCCTCCCCCCCCCATTTTTTTTGGTCCCTGCATTTCACTACTTGTTTGGGTTGTACACTAATGTGTTAGGAACAATGAAGGTTGAATGTTAAAAAATGTACCCACATTTGCATGAAGGGAGAGTGGGAAATCATTTAGAAAAAAACTCGGTACTCTTGGTCGGTATTCAAACCCTGATCTCCCCGTCATTGGCAGTGAAGCTAAATATACTGCCCACAAATTTCTCCACCTTCTGTGCTTGCCTGGAAACTTAGTAGGCATACCGTACGAAGGTCTCTTTAAAAAAAAAAATGGAGTGAAGCTTGAAATATGTGAAGCAAAGTCAAATATAAGGTTTTTGTTGCTCTCACCCAACACTACTTTTAGTTTTTAAATTGTCCATTAATTGCATCTAAACCTGCCTCGGTGGCGTAGTTGGCTAACACGCTTGTCGTGGCGAGCTGCTCAACTGCTGAGGACGGGGAGATCGAGGTTCGAATCTCGGTCGGGTGAACTGTTTTTTTTTTTCCTAAATGGTTTTCCACTCTCCCTCCACGCAAATGCGGGTTCACTTCCTCTAATTCAACCTTCCCAATTCCTAAACCATTATAGTAATTAGTACTTAAAGCGTATAGCCCGAACGTGTAGTAAGACGCGGTGCTAAATATTATTATTATTATTAAGTGCATCTAGGTTAAAATAGGTTAAAATAAAGGTCCAGAGGAAAAAACCAACAAAGCAAGCAAGACCTATACCTATTTTTGCTGACATATCTGAATATCTCTGTCATTTAATCACTAGGGTGTCTGCATTAAATAGTATTTTATCAGCTATTCTAAAATGGTTATTGAAATATTAAGCTTGCCATGCACCTGAGTAGCTGAGAAAACAGCAAATTTTGCCAAATCTAGTAAAAATACTAGTGTATTAGTTAATTTTGGATATTTAATTGAAAGCTTAATATGTAAGGTCCTTGGATCAAGGCTGTAGTCCGGGGAGTGGGGTTTGGGAATTCAAACCCACCCTGAAATTTTATGAACAAAATATATATGGCTTTATTTATGGTTCAAACAATATCAAAATTAAGCTACAGATACAAATTAGGGGGCTGTGTTACCATAAAAAGCATTTCAGAGAAATTATAAAGGTGATTAGTATTTAGAATTTGTTCTAGCCTCCGGCAGTTATGGATGTTGCCATAAAAAAACACTTCAAAGAGCTATAACAGTTTATCATTTAGCATTTTTTCTAGCCTACAACAATTGAGGAATGTGCCTACCAACCCCCCCTCCCCCTTTAAACTATTGACTGGCTACAACCTTGCTTTGGATGGACGAAAAACTGAACTGAAGAATTAAGAAATTGTTTCAAACATGTCTCATTTTTACTTTAACATTCTTTAACAATCCAAAATAATATTGTTTTAAACAGAAGGGCCATGTCTTCACAATAGTCAATTTTGTGAAAAATGAAATTTAATTAATCTTTTCTCCAAAATAAGCTGCCTGGAAAAAGGGGAATTCCTTTTGGAAAACCTTGAAAACACACGGAATTTGGTTGTAAGAAAATAGCCGCAACCTTGAATATAAGATTAAATTAAATATTCTTTGTTATTCTTTTATTCCCTTCTTCATATTTAACTTTAGTCTTCTGTGACAACATGTTTCAGTGTTATATGTTACACCATCTTCAGGACTTATTTATGTTGATGATGATTTATTTAAAATAAATATTACTGGAAGGTTTGTGAAATTTTGAAGTATCATTATGTAAGAAACTTATTGTGGGCATATGAATATGTCATTTAAATGAGATATTTCAATTTTGTTATAAATAATAATTAATAATAATAATAATAGTTTAAATATGACATATTCATATGTGCACAAAAAGTTTCTTACATAATGATACTTCAAATAATAATAATAATAATAATAATTATTATATTAAAGCTATTGAAGTATCTTTCTTCTTTCAAAATGTTTCAAAGCTGCAAAGACTACTATGTTGAGGTCGAAGCGATGGCAATTTTATCTAAGATTTTGACATTTTGAAACTTTGTACCTTTCCAAATAAATTACCTAGCATATTCATAAATAAACATGGTATTTATGTTTTTATTGTTGGTATGCTTGTGAAAGTGTCAATGTATCTGTCCAGCAACAAGGCACCCAATTAGTGACAGCTGGGGGACAGAACCTGGCCTACAATGTGATGCAACCCATGCAGACAGTGACGATAGATGGCCAGGAGGCCCTTTTCATCCCGGCCATGCCGGCCACTCAACCCCAGGCAATGCAGACCCTCATCACCCCCTCCGGGCAGATCATACGTACACCGGGTATTTTCCCAACCAGTCTGCTACAGAACGTCGGAGGGCAGACAGTCCAGATGGCCAACGGTAATGAGAGCTTGATTATTATTACTAATACATTTGCTCATGGTTCAAACCACAGCCACCAGGTTCAAAGCCGAGCAGCTTGGTTATCAGCTAACTTTGTTGCTGGTACACTCCGTAAGCTGTTAATGGTTCAATAGTGGTTGGGCTTTTAATAAAAGATGACTATTTATACCCAAAATAAATACTACTATGTTACAGAATGATTTTATCCCTGATTTGAACTCTATATGGACTAAATAAAAATGGTTTAATCAAATCGTGCAAAAGTTTAAATTTAAATTTTGGTAACAATACACATACAGTCAACTCTCGATTCTACGACCCTGGGAATAGCGTCCCTCTCGAAGTAACGGCCCTTTTTTGGGGAACCGTGAAAAATGTGAGAAAAAAGGTTCAAAAGTTTAAGGAAATCGGCTGGAAAATGTATCTGTTGCATTTATTTAGGTCGCTGCGTTGCAATTATCTTTGTGAGCGCTGTATTACTAGTAACTGGGGTTGGTCAGGTATAAAAAAAAGACACCACCTCATCAATGCCAGCCAATATCACTTGACTCTGTCCACCCCCTCCCACAAGCAAGACAATGTTTCCCCGCGCGCGACTGCCGCTACATCACGCGCCAGGCTTGCTTTTGCCATTGTTATTTCGATTCTCGATTTGGTTACTATTTTGGTTTGATTTTGTGAACAATTTTTGCTGACCCATGCTATTGTTTAACATTGTTATTTTGATTTGGTTACGTTTTTGGTTGGATTTTGTGAACGATTTTTGATGACCCACGCTATTTTTTTTTATTTGATACGAACTTATAATTTTGACGAAATTAGTGAAAGGAGTACCTTCTTCAAAAATAGGTAGGTTTTATTTTATTTACTTTTTCACGTATTGTCTAAAAAATGTATTTTTTTCGTATGAAGGTCAGGGGTGGAACAAAATCTGTTAAAATTCCAATAACGACCCCTTCGAAATAACGACCCTTTTCCAGGGAACCATGAAAAGTCGTAGAATCGAGAGTTGACTGTAATTATAGCATAGTATTTTTTCATTAATTCTGATTTTTTTAAAAAAGCTTTTGGTTTTAACTTTTAATAGGCTAGTTTGTTACTTTCATGTATAAAATATATAAATAGCTTGAGTCATTTCATAGACCAAGTTTACTGACATTTTCCATTAATATGTATATTAAAAAAATGAATAAAAGACAACTTTCTTCTATGGCTCGCACCAGTGATTTTAAAGTGGCTGTCCCTGAAAAGGCCAAGAAAAAAAAGTGGTCATTCTACTTTAACTTTATCTGATATCTTAGCTTAATTGGTAGCAATGCTGAGCTAAGGGTCCTGGGTTAGATTCCTGTCATGGCCAGAAGATGTAAGATGGATGAATTGTGGATTTCCCATTTCACAATGATGAATTAATGCTTGGGTGTTGGGCATTGTGTCTGTTCTAGAATTAATATAGTTTTATAAGTCATGTGCTGATGTTTCATTCAGTTCAGGAAATGCACGTTAAACACTTCACATAATAACAAAACCTTTAAGGTCATTTCCAATTTTTAGGGAATTCATGTTAACTGTGGAAAAAAATTGGAGCATCATAAAACAGGGTTTGCAGCGTTCCAAACTACAAAAATTACAGAAAAACTAGTATCAAAACTTTTGTTATGTGAACTTTGTCATCAAGACAGTAAGCTGAAACCATAAAGTTTAGTGTATAGTACATCCACCCTTTAAGGTAGGAGGGTAGAAAATGCGAGCTAAGGTAATGTTTTTACAGTTTTTATAGTGAAATTTTTTTTGGTCTAAAATAAATCAAATATTGCTCCAGCAAATAGAGATAAATTTTCTTCACGTGGTGTTATCCTCAGTTCTTGAATAGTTGTCGTGATCATAGCAGCATTAGATTAAAAACTTTTTAAATGAAGAGAGAACATTATCATTAAATTCCTGGATACCCTTGACAGATATGCAACAACTATTGAGGTCACCACGCGAAGAAAATTAAACTTTAATGCTTTTACTGGAAAATTATTTGAATTCTTTTGACCACAAAAAAGTTCCTATAAAAACTGTTAAAACACTGGCTTTTTCTCGCGTCCCTAACATTCCCACCTAAATGTAGCAACGTCTTTATATTTCTCGGCATGCTGTTATCTTACATAATAAATGCACTGTACGTTATAACTTAGGTATAAGTTAACATACCAATGTTAAATTCAAACATTTTCTTTTTGATAAGCTATTTTCATTCTTAATGCATCAATTTATTTATGTATATTTTTATTCACATTTAAACTTTTTTTTATTTATTTAGCCTATAAATCTTGAATCTCGGATATAACATGCTAAATGTAAGAGGCTTAACATACATATTTATATAATTTTTCTCATATATTATTTACATCGGTTTTTAAGTGATTTTGGAAATAGAATGTCAATATTAACATTGCTCTTTGTAATTGGAATACCATTACTTTGGTACTTTAGAGTAAGTTATCCCTTAAGGGCAGCAAGATTACCTTGATGGTTACATTATAGTGCTGCCTATAAGATAGTGTCGTGATGTAATCAGTCAAGGTAGGATATTTATACCTTTTCAGGGTAGACAGAACAATCTAACATCGTGTTGTAATTTTTGTTCTAACACTGAGTTTGGGCTAAGCGCTAATAACCAATTCACTCTGTATTTTTTTTTTAACTTTGAACATGCAATCAGTTTACCAAGCTTCAAAATTTTCGATTGAAGGTTAATTAATTTTCCTTGGGTGAGTCCAGGTCAGAACGTGACCGTGCGGCCAGCCAACATACCACAAATGGTGCAGTTCCCCATGCAGCAGACGATTCCGGTCCAGGTTCCTATCTCCACGTCCAACGGTCAGACTGTCTACCAGACCTTCCACTTCCCCGCGCAGGCTTTTGCCACCGCCATCCCCAACATTGTTCAGGCGTCTGCTAATAACCAGGTCCAGATGATTCCTCAACTTAGCCAGGTATGACTCGACAACAACTTTTTTGTGAGGTCCATTTGCGGTTCAGGTCAATAAAATTTTGCACCTTGTTTGACACATTATATGATTGTGAACAATTGATTCAAAATTCAATAGTTCCCAGTTGTTAGTGCTGAAAAACATCAAAAACAATCATTTGTGTTTTTTGATACTACACACACTTGGAGCTTGCATGTATTGCTGCATCAGGATAGTATTTAGGGCTTTTTTTTCTAAATATTTCAAGGTAACTATTTGGTTTTTAATTTGTTTATTTCCCTTATTAAAATAATTTTCAACAATAATTTTGTTTTACAAGAAGAGTGTAACTATCCTACTCACTAACAGCTCGTGTGTATCAGCACATTTGCACATGAACACCCAATATTTTGATTACAATCATATACCATTTTAGTTTTAAATAATTTATTAGTTTCTCTAAATGTATGTGATAATTTATTCCCCTACACAATCATGTTCTTTTATTGTGACTGTCACATTTCTGGCGTAATGTTGGCAACTGTTTTATGTGCGAGCGTGGGAAATAAGGTCTTGTATGCAATTGGGCTGAACGGTGTAAGCGATATAAGTATAGTTCTTTTGGAGATTTAACCTGGCAAATGTGTGCTCCATTGCTGTGGAACATTTTAGTGTTTTTGACTAGCTCAGCCTTATCACGACCCGCGAGAGTCAGGCCATTTGAGCTGATCCAAACAAACTAAGATGTTTGTGACCCTCATGGGTTAACACTATTAAGTAGAGAGTTGCTAACCAAGCAGGTTTGACGAATAATTTTAAGTAAATGTCTTTCTTTTGATTGGTAGTTTGAGAGTGAGGTTTAAAAAACAATATGAAGATACTTAATTTAAACCTTGTTGCATTTATATAGAATATAATTATTTATATTATAAAATGCATATTAGCTTATTGAAAGAGTAAATATACATAACACTGGATTTTTTTGGTGATATTTCTTTACATATGAACACACTGCAATATATTATAAATAGTGAAAAATTAATTTATCAAGATAGCATATAACAGACCTAGCCAGCCGGTAGTGGAAAAATATATGACTTGGATAAGAAACTGACCCAGGCCAGGCTGTAAACAGTAATGGATGCATAATAATTAAAAGGCTAGAATCTGATACGCCATATTTAGTTGAAAAAGTATGCAATTGTGATTACAAACGCAAATTTTAAGTTAACATTGATTCAAAATTTTAAAGCAACTTTATGTCAAAAGTATCAAACTTCTTTGTTATTTAAAGAGGAAACAACCCAGTTATAATTAATTTTTGGTGACCTTTATGTATATAAATATATATTTTTTAAAGAAACTAGGTCAGTTCTTTCTATCTAGTGATTAGAAGAGTTGTTTGCAGATCTCATATAGCCTGGTTTGATTATAATTGTAACCTAAAATGATGACATATTATTGCATTGGGTACACTTATTGATGTTAGAATTGGTTGTTTGGTGTGCTAAATTAAGTTAGTCTGTAATTTGTGTATTTAAATAACATTTTGTTTATAAAGTTCACTTTTAATCATCATCATCATCATGAACTGTTTCCAGCCTGTGGCCAGGTCTGTTTAGTAAAATGCCTCTAGCTCCCTCTGTCCTTCCACCAGTCTTCCTCCTGCACACTCTTCCACTCTGCTCCTCTCACTCGCACGCTTGCTGCTCTGTTCCTCCCATCTCTTCCTTGGTCTCCCTTGCGGTCTCTTCCCTAAATACTTCATATCCATTAATACTTTGAATATTGAACTAAATTATGTACATGCATTGCAGGTTGCTCAAATTCTGACGCCGTCCGGTCAGATACAACAAGTGCAGTTGGCCTCTGTCGCTCAACTGGGGAACTTGGCTCAAGCACAAGCTCAGGTACTTCATGTTTCGTCTTTGTTACCATGGTCCTTGAAAGACCTGGAATTTAATGTGTCTCTGTTCAAGGCCTAGAAAAGTCCTTTAATTGCTCTGGGCCTTAAAGAGTCTTGGAATTTCCTTGTTTAAATATTTTTTTTGAAATGTTTGTGAAGAATGGCTGTAAATACCATGATTTAAGATGCACTGCCATCATTTACTACTTACTAAAGAAGATGCAATGAAAGCATCAAAATATAAAAGTGTGTGTAAATAAGTTTTAGGGTTTATACTTTTATTTGTACTTTATGTTTATACAATTCTTTCATAAGTTCCCCAATTTTTATGATTAATAAAGACAACCACACTTAGATACTTGTTACGGTTTGAGTGTAAGCTTGTGTTTAATTTCCCAAATAATCGCCGTGAGACGGGTTCCTGAGTCTAGTTTGTAAGTCAAATAGCCTTTTATTTATGAAGTGCATGAAAACTGACCCAGTAGAAACAATATGTTTTTACACTCCATTTCAGAATGTCAGTTTAATCTTATATTTGTTTTTGTTTTAGGTGCAGGCCCAGGTACAGGCGCAAGCCCAGGCTCAGGCACAAGCACAAGCCCAGGCTCAAGCACAGGCGCAAGCCCAGGCTCAAGCCCAAGCTCAAGCGCAAGCCCAGGCTCAGGCGCAAGCCCAGGCTCAGGCACAAGCCCAGGCTCAAGCACAGGCCCAGGCTCAAGCGCAGGCGCAAGCCAATCAAAACCTGTTAGCGCAAGCTGCTGCCGCCGCAGCTAGTTCCGGTACAGCTACATCCTCGACATGGAGCACTTCCACTGTGTCTACTCCGAGTGTCACTGTGCAGGTAATGGGGGCAGCCTCTTAAGGGGCCCATCACACATTTCTTAATGGTCTAATACCACATGTCTGGGAGACCCTTGCTTTGATTCCTGAGAGTAAGCAAAATAAGTTTATATTTGTAAATTTTGAAAAATTACACCTGAACATGTGAATCAAATCCGAGTTAAATATTTTTGTTCAGGTGTCATTATTCAAAATTTACGAATATAATACCATATTTCTTTGTTTCTAAGACTCCATCGATTGTAAGACGCACCTTAATTTTTCAGTACCACCAACAGAAAAAAAAGCTTTTATTCTAAAAAAAATAAATCAAAATACTCTATTTATAAGACATATTTTAAATATAGAATTAAGTTTACTAACAACATTAGTATCTTTTTTTATCAGTAATATTATACTCATGCCTTACTGAATCAGTATCAGTCTGATTATGAGCCATCTTTATCTTCACTATCTCATATATCGTCGTCTTCTGATCCATGTAGAGCATTTGTCGAAAAAGGACTGTGATTCTAGGACGCCATCGATTATAAGATGCACCCGGTTCTTAGAGACGTTCAAAGGGGTGAAAATGTGTGTCTTAGAATCGAAGAAATACGGTACTTGACATGGCTTATATCTGTAACTAATGATCCTTTCCTTTTGTGAGCTTCGCTGGACAAGTTTATTACTTCTGAACTAACTTCACTTCAAATATATGTCGAAAATATTTCACTTAGACACAAGAAATGAATCAGGGAATTTCAAATTAGTGCAACAAACGGTGTAAAATTCAATCATCATCCATATATTTTTTTCACTTATGTTTGTGAATGGCACAGAGTCTGAACCAAATATTAATTTCAGAATATTTTAAAAGATCTCTCTCTCTCTCTCTCTCTAAGGAAACCTATTTTTTCGCTCGTCGAGTTATTTTGTTATATGTGTTTGGAAGAAAATACACGAAAGGTGGATGGAAAACGTATAGAAAAGAACGAGCACACAAGGCCTTTGCAATGAAAAGAAGAACACTGTTCACATATTAAATTGCTGACACTGGACAAACAGGTAAGAGCTGCCTATAGAAGAAAATCGATCCCTACCGCCCAAGTGTTACCTCTGTTATTTGTTATTTTCTTTGTAAAAGCCATATTGTTTTCGTTCACATTTATACATTTTCTATCCACCTTTCCTGCATATTCTTCCAAATATGTAAAACAAAATGCCTCAATAAATGAAAGAGATTTTTTTGTTGTTGAAAAATCTTTAGTCACACAAATTCAAATTTTTAAATACATCTAATATAATTGTACACTTTTTTTAACTGGACAAAATAATTTATCAGGGGACTGATTTTATATAAAACTAACCTTAAAAATTGAATAAAACTAAACAAACTAGTAGTTTTTGAGAAAAGGATTGAAAATGTTGAGTGCTCAAATTTTTTGAGTTTTTGTAGCTGAGTTTTAACAGAGGCTACTAAAACTCAAATTTTTGAAAACTCACTCAGCCGTAGTATTTTTACATTTTACTATTGTATATTGAATCTCCTGATCAGAAAATAACCAACAACAAATCAAACAAAAATATAACAATGAAAGAACTTTTTCTTTCTTTTATATAGACAGTGGCAGCCCCAACCCTGGTGGGCAGCGGGGGCAATTCAGACTCGTCTGGCCCCCACCACGTGACGATACAGGGCCAGGGTCAAGCAGGTCAGAGTGTTATACTGGGTCAGTCCCAACAACTGACCCTGACCAATGCCCAAGGGCAACAAATAGTCATCCCCGCCAATAGTCTGACCAACCTTGGCCAGGCTACCACTATGCGCACCGGCGGCAACATCATACAGGTAGCTAGGCCTCAAACCATGGTCGTAAACTCATAACAATTAGGATGTTGTCCCTCAAACAATGTACCTTTCAGAGTACGGTAAGAATCACGGTGGTGTCGAGAAGCTTGTGTGAAGCTTTGAAATGAAAATTGATACAAATTAGTAAAAAATAAAAATAAATTAATAAGTACAAATTTAATAAGGAAAGCCTACTTAGAGAAAAAGGTAACCTGTGGGAAGAAGAAGTCACCTTTATGCATTGGATTATTCCCACATTTTCTTCTTTCCATAGCTGGGCTTTCTTAATTAAATGTACTCTTATTAGTATATTTTAATTTTTATTTACTTGTATTAATTTACATTTTTATAGAATCTATATATTTGAAAGATTTAAATTTTATTAAAAATTGCAAATAAAACAAAAAAGATCATAGATTCACATTCGAATGAATTTAGTGTGAAATTCAAATCTTAAAGTCAAACTTTTGAATAGTTTGACTTTGTATAGAAACTTTTATATATATAGTTAAAATATAATTAACAATATAGTCTTTATTTACATCTTATTTTGAAAAAATTAATCATAGAATATTTGATTCAAAATATTTTCATTATAGAATATTTTATATAAAAAAACCTCCATTATGCGAGCTCGCAAGTGAGCTATATTGACCGAGTGACTGCCGCCATTAGCGATGATGATGCCAACAATAGAGGGTGTGCCATGTGGTCAGCACAGCGAGCCCTTCAGCCATTAATCTCGATTTTCTAGTCCGAAGCTGCTACTGATTTATTTAAGTAGCTCCTCATCTGTCCTCACAAAGTAGAGTTTGACACCATTCCATACTCACTGCTTCACAGAAAAGTTCTGAAAGTGCCGAGGATCAAACCTGGAACCTCTGGGGTTATACAAATTAATTTCCAAAATTTGTGGCCCTGGTGGGGTATAGCACTCGATTCAACCCTGAGTTCAAAGAAAGGGTGTTTGACTATGATACTATCTCACTATACCCTCATCACTTCACAATCCTCAGACGCTTTAATGTGTTTTTTTATTTAAAGCTTCCCAACCTGACAAACCTCCAGACCATTCCAGTCCAGAATATCCCCGGTCTGGGTAACGTTCAGCTGATACCGGCCAGCGCCTTGTCGATAGGCACCCAGGTTCAGCTGGGTCTGTCTCCATCGGGAACTTCTGTTTCTCAGTCATCAGGAACACCCACTATCACCACCATGCCTCCTGGAGCTCAGATCATCGCCACGGGTCAGCACCTACAGCAGGTACATGCGCCAGCGTCACAACTTACGCAACAAATAAACTCATTTAGAAACATCATTCTTTATTTTTTTGTATGCATCGTGTTTTACTAG
The DNA here is from genome assembly GCA_902141385.1 of Timema californicum. Taxonomy (NCBI): domain Eukaryota; kingdom Metazoa; phylum Arthropoda; class Insecta; order Phasmatodea; family Timematidae; genus Timema; species Timema californicum. The sequence continues at coordinate 16,644 of CABFOW010001977.1, forward strand.
CCGCATATCTGCACTATTGGGGTATAAATAAGAAAGTTAGTAATTTTAAAGGAAATGTACCCACATTTGTGCGGAGGGAGAGTGTGGAAACCAATCTCACAACACCTAACCTGGATTTAAATCTTGATCTCTCAGTCACTGGCAGTAAAGTCCTAAATGTGAGAGTGTCTCATTAGATCAGGCATGTTTAACCTTTCCCTAATTTAGGGTCACATAAGTTCTTGGGGAATTGGCATGAGCCTTATAATACCTATTGTCCAAATATAGCACACATGCACATACACATACACACATACTTACACCCACACCATTTTATCCATACTCACATTCATTACACAAGTAACATTTCACTTATGATTCTGGAAACTACATGGACGTTATTGAACATTTATGTCAGCTACAGGAGCCTAATTTGTTTATTTCTGCAATTTGAATTATTTAAATTTAAGCCGGCCGCACAGAAAGTACTCGGAAGCCACGAGCGGGTGGTGGTTTAGACTTGCCTGCATTAGACCATGTAGGCTCAGACAATAAATTTTCTTTTCATCTATTTATGTCCTCTTTCTACAGATGATGTTTTAAATTTTTGGCAATATTCTTTTTTCGTATAGGCTAAAGAAAGATAGAAAATTAAGAAATTGTCTAGGGAAGAGTGCATGTAGAAATGAAAAGAAAAGTTTATTTGTTTTGTATCAAGGCCAAACCTGGGTTGGCTTCCTTCCCAATTACTTACACTACAGTGAGTCATCACTCTTTTAATATATTTTCATTCAATTAGGCAACCATTCATTTTATATAACTCTTTCTCTATATTATATATCTATTTTTTTCTCCTCACAAAGTTCTATAATACTAAACACCTAGTAGGGTGACTATTGAAATATTGAAATATTTTCTAGACATATAAAAAATAATAATTAAGAGGTTATTTCATATCTTAAGTTAAGCGAAATCCCTGTGATTATTACCAATCCCATCAACAGGATCCTAATGAACCACTGAAATGGCAGGTGATAACAACGAGTAACCAGGTCAATAATGGACAGTCTCAGACTCAGAATATCTCAGGGTCCATGAACTCGACAACCAACAGCGACTCGGGCGACTCACCGGCCAAGGCAAGAGTACGCAGGGTGGCGTGCTGCTGTCCAAACTGTATCGATGGCGAGAGGTAATGGATAAACTAAACATCGTGTAGTTTGAGTTATGTTAACCATTCACGGCAGCGAGTGTAGTTTTTAAGTAGAATTGTCAAACCTGAACATTAAGCCGACTAACCAGAAAATTAGATATGTATCAGAGTGTGGTTTTATTTATCCTTAACTTTGACAACAGCGAAATTTGGATCAGTTTAATATTTTTAAAATTTAAAATTGATATATTTATTAAAATATGGTAGAACAGCTTCACTGATCTCAATTCTACATTCTGTAGGTATAATACAGAAAACCACAATTCGATACATTTGGCTTTAGTGGTATTATCTGCCTAAGCTGGGTACTATCCGTGGTGTGAGACAATCTCTTAATGAATGTGACAACTCTGTAGAAGTTAAAGGTGAGTGTGAGTCTATCAAAGTGTTGCTGCTGTCGTAGGAATGGGGACCGCAAGAGGCAGCACATTTGCCACATACCTGGCTGTAACAAGGTGTACGGTAAAACATCTCACCTTCGGGCTCACCTCAGGTGGCACACTGGTGAGAGGCCTTTCATCTGTAGTTGGCTCTTCTGCGGAAAAAGGTTCACTAGATCTGACGAGTTACAGGTGAATAGTCAAGCTTTTAATCTTTCGTTACTGATTTACTATTTAGCCACAAAGCTAGCTTATTTTTTGTGTGCAACAGGTCTTACTACCCTTTCGAGGGCTATTCACATACTTTACATTTGTTGGGTGGAGATTAAAAAGCTATGTACATTTAAAGCGAATGCACCCACATATGTATAGATAATTGAATGTATTAATTATAATTATTATGCATTAAGTTACATGGTAACATAAACATACCCTTTGTTTTTTAGTGTTTTATCTAAACAACTTCAACTCTAGCATTACTCGGATGAGTCCTTTTGCTAAAGAGGAATAATAATCAATCATATTGTAATTATTATAATTTAAACATAATTCACTTCAATGTTTATTATAAATTTGTTATTTTCAGAGGCACAGAAGAACACATACAGGAGAGAAAAGGTTTCAGTGTCCTGAGTGTAGTAAAAAGTTTATGAGGAGCGACCACTTATCGAAACACATCAAAACTCATACAAAGTTAAGGAATTCGGTAAGGCTATCTTATACTTGCATGTTTTATTTTTATGTCATATCTATCAATTTTAATTTCTAACAGATTTAACTTGTTAAGCAAATTGAAAATCCATAACAGAAAATAAATCTCAAATATTAAAATTTAAATTGGTACAATAAGTTTTCTGATATTTATACATCATACCTTTATATTTGCATTATTGCGTATAGCCCGAAGGGGTAGTAAGACGCAATGCTAATAATAGTAATAGTTGCATTGACTTAATTTACTTTATTTATTGATCAATATATAATGTTTCATTTAAGGATACACTTTGTTTGTTCCTACATGGGACAACGCTAAACTCTAAGTCAATATAATTTTACTAAATTCTTATAAATATGCTTTTAACAAAAATTGTAACCCTTTAAAAATCCCATCCTCTAATGTTTTTAAATCCATTCTCTTTATAACAAGTACAATCTAGTATCAATCTCAAATTTAACAAAAAATAATTGACCTATAGCACACTCTTTAGTGATGGTGGTATCACTGAAGAGATCATCCTGTTTAGTCTTACTACTACTTACTGAGGAAAATGCTATAATAGCATCAACATTTTAAAGTTTGTAAAAGTGTGCTATTATTTTTACTTTCATTGGTGCTCTATTATTTTTATACTATTTTATCATTCTATTTATAAAAAAATTATTAACTAAAGGATTAATTTTGGTAGGGGTGTGCGAAGCTTTGACTCGGCTTCGAAACTTCGAAACAAATGTCAGCTTCGGCTTCGCTCCGAAAAAATTCTGGCTTCAAAGCCTCGTCGATTAAAATATTGGCAGCAATAATACTCAATCTATGGCCAATTATTGCCATTTATATAATAAAACCATATTTATTTGGAAAAACCCCTAAGTAATTGAATTATAAGTTGTAATATAACTTGATTTATTCGATTAAACTGAAATGTTATTAACAATCAGTATGATAAAATATTTTTAAACTAATTTCAATACATAAAGTTCAATAAATAATAATATAATATATTTTTTTATTATAAAACATTAGCAAAAAAATTTCGAACTTCGATTCGGCTTCAAGAATATTTCATATATTCGATTCGAATTTGCTTCGAATTGAATAAAGTGGATCTCGCACACCCCTAAATCTTGTAAATACATTTTTTTTAATATTAAAAAAAATTCCATACATTTTCTGTGATTTTACCTCCTGAGGAAAATGCAATGAAAGCATCAAAATATTGGAGTGCTTATAAATATGTATAAAATAAAGTGCACTAAGTAAAATATAAAATAAATAGAATTCTAGAATTGTAGAAAAAAAAATAAAGCACAAATAAAAGTAAAAATACTAATATGTATTTACACACACCTCATTATTTCGATGCTCTTATTGCATCTTGTGAATGTGGGGAATGCCAGGCCTCCACCGTGGTTCGGATTCCACGTTAAACTGTAGGTCCTCCATTTCATCTCACAATCACCCTACCATTACACATGAGCATAAGTGCGTATAACCCGAACGGGTAGTAAGACTCGGTGCTAATAATAATAATAATATTGCATTTGCCTCAGGAAATAGTAGTAATAGTAGTAGTAATACTGAACAGGAAGCTAGCGTCAGTGATGCCAACTTTGGCGTGCAGTATGAGAACTTCTCTGGTGGATTTGAAATTATCTGGAGGTTCATCGGTTATTCTGTGGATAGTAGGTGGTGCTGGTGTTGAAATCAGGCCTACAGTAGCCCCATGGCTTCTTTGGTGCTGACTGACATCTTTGAAACGTTACCAGACCAAATTATGTATACCTACACTGGACCAAATGATCTGTAAAAACATGTATTTAGCAGCTGTCACTTCTGACGGTCAAAATTTAGGTATATACCTAAATGTTGAGTATATACCTAAATGTTGACTGTCAGAAGTCAGCTGTGAGCTGTCAGTCAGCACCAAAGAAGTCATGGGGCTACTGTAGTTATAAATATTTAGATTGAGTGGTTTTCTAAACTCGGTGATCCATTGATGTGCCGGTTCCCTTCTTAGTTGATAAATATTACATTGTGTTCTCTTAAATGATTTTGAAACTTTGACAGTGTAGCAGACCTCAAAGTAGAGGTAGGAATGGGCTGAAATTGATTTTTCAGGGTTCCAAATTTTAGTGTCATGGTGGTGTTTGTTCAAACGTTTACGGAGAGTTTCAGTGGTGAGGCCAATATATTGTTGGAATTCTAGTTGATAAATTAGGTTTCTGGACTCACAGGTGTGACTGCCTTTGATGGATGGATGGAGTTGGTTATGTTGCTAGAAAAAGTAACTACTGGATAAAGTATTCGGTATGTTTTGAAAGTCTAATAGCTTGGTTGTGGTTGGATGAAAGCTGTGTGATTCTCACTTTTGAGTTTTAGGGTGTACCAGAAGATTTATGAGTGATGGAGGCTGCTTATACACAATTACTGGTTGTTTCTTGAGAATTTTATTGGCTCTACTGGATGCTCTCAATATGTGAAAACCTGACTCTACTATTTTGTTGAACTTTGTAGACCTAGGTAGTACTTATTCACTAGAGGTATAGTGTCTAGTTTTTCAGATTTGGATCATTGTGGAGTTTTAGCTAGTCAATGTGGGTTAGTAATGAGAGTTTTAGGGTCTTCTATCACTGTAAAAGCTTCTTTAAGGTTTTCAAGGTAGTTTTGAAGACTTTCGAGATCGAAGGCAATTGACAATTGGGTGGTGACTATCGACTTATAGATATTGCTGTTTATTAATGGGTTTTAGATGTGCTGAAGTTTTGATATGGCCATCTAATAACATTATGTCCACATCAAGAAATGTCGCCTGGTTGTTGGTTTGGTTAGAGGTAAAGTTCAAAGCCAAAAAGGAGTTGAGGTCGTTTAAGAATAGAGCTAGATATTCTTGAACAGCTGTCCTCACTATAACTTTGTCATCAATGAAGCGGAACCAGCAGAGTAGTTTGTTGAGTAATCTGATCTATATTTGAATTTGAAATTCTGAATCCATTTTAGATTTTTTAAGCTTTACTTGACCTTAGTCTAAATACAAGCTCAAAGCAAAAGAGAACAATCACCCATAGCATATATTAACACAATCTTTATTAATCCTTTTCTAGTAACTGTAAAATGTTACCACCTATGTTTTTTTCTTCAAAGTATACTATTTTACACTTTTTAGGGTTGCACAACTTACTAACCTCTCTTAAGGTAGATGTTTTTGAAGCGGTTGGATTTACTTGTCATAGAACAAATAATATACTCTTTTAGTTAATTCAGGCTGCACTGTTTTTCTAGTTTGTAGTGATGTAGAATATTCAATTAACTATTTAAGAATTTAAAAAAAAGTGTTTAAATGTAACCTATTTTCAAGTAGTTTTGTTTTTTTGCATGTGTTTTATTAATACTTTCGATTGCATGAAATTGTGTGTAGTTTTTTCAAAGAACTGTGGGTATCTTTATATTTTATTTATAAAAAAATCTCTTTTGGGCAAAATAAATAAATATTGCTGCAGTAAAAACATCCATCCTAATTTTTTAAAGTAATTATCTCAACAATTTTTGCATATCTATCATGATTGTTGCGGATTTTTGGCTTTTTCTATTGATTTAAAAAGTTTGGGTTAAAATGCCATGAGATATTTCAAATACTGTTGAGATTATTCGTCGTCGTCATCATCATCCTCCTCCTCCTCCTCCTCCTCATCCTCTTCCTCCTTCACAGTTTCAAGGTTTATCTTGAACATAAGCCTCTCCATTTACTTTTGTCCTCCACCACATTTCTTCCTCCACACTCCTCCGCACTCCATTCAACCATCTGTACCTAGGTATTCCTCTTGCTGGCCTCCTGCCCGTCACTTCCATTTTGACTATTCTTAAACCCCTTCCCTCTTACATCTTCTTCACATGTTTATACGTCCTCAATCTCACCTTTTCTATCCTATCTGCAGAGGTTCCTCCTTCCCCCTCTCTCTCATCCTTGCATTCCTCACCATGTCCATCCTTGTCACTCCTAGCCTCAATCCTGCTCTTATCCCTTTCCTTTATTATCCAGGTTTCTGATGCATACTGCAATATTGGAGCACTGCCCTTCACTCCTTTGCTTTTCTGTGGCACATCTCTACCCCAGACCAGGCTTCTGACACTATTGTAAAAAGCCTATGCTTGCCTCCTTATTTATCCAATTTCCCTCTCATTTCTTCCTCACTCCTGGGTCCTTGTCTCCTCACATTATCAGGTAATCCGCAAACACCATTGTTGTCATGTTTCCTTTCCAAACCCTCCCTACCATCTCTATTATCATCATATACATTACTATCACAAACAAAACAATGGTGAGAGCGCACTTCCTTGTTTCAATACATCATCCTCAACTTCCAATCTGTGATTGTTACGTGTAGAAATTAAAATAAATATTTTTTATTCATTAAGTCCTTTATGCTTAAAATGGTTTTGTTTAGACACTGATTTAACTTGCTTTCTTTTCTTTACCATTCAACTCTTATAATGTTTCCAACGTTGTTTGCATAGTCTGTTGCATTTGTGTTTTCAAACCACAATAGCAAAGAATAGGTAGCTTACTCTTGATTGAGTTTAAAAAAAAATATCACTGCCCAAATATTCTTATCATTTGTGTTCCATTTTGGCAACTCATCAGAACTGTTTGTTACAACACCATATGAACAACCTTAAATGACTGTTCAAAAAGTTAGAACACCTACTTTTGTTTTTTAATATACCTTTAGTGAGCATAATAAATAAATAAATACATTTATATTGGTTACTAACTCATTTTTAATGTATAATAAGACAGTGTACAATCATGTAAAGTAATTGATAGTGAAGGAAGCCAACCTGAAAGGATAGTTAGGTTAGGCCTAGATGGAAAAACACACCTCTCTCTTCATTTCTTCTTTTTTTAAACTATTCTACTATATTACACTTCACACATTATTTCGAATTTTCGGAGATGTTCCGACCTAACCTAACCTAACTCTTTTCAGGTTGGCTTCCTTCCCTATCAATTACTTTACATTATTGTACAGTATTTCTACACTGTCTTGCTATACATTTCTAAGTCATTAAGCACTAATTCATTTTAATTTTATTAACTCATTTTTAACCAACTTTAAGCTATTTATTAATGTCATTTATATTACTAACTTTTTTCTATACATTAATTTAATCACTATACTCTATATATGGTAGGGCATCTAGAATTTTTTAAATTTCTATATCCATTACTATTTACAGCCTGTGACCTGGGTCAGTTTTTTTTATCCACGCCATATATTTTTCCCTACCAGCTTGCTAGGTCTGTCGTGGCTTCATACTTATTTCTATTCCATTAGCATAGTTAATATATTATATATATGTGTAATGCCTGTACAATTTTAAAAAGAACCTAATTATTTGCGTGACATCTAATAATGATTCCATCGCTGTACATTAATTGTCCATTACACAAGTTTTAGAGCGCTCTAGATAAATAGCATGACAAATTTAGTTGCTATTTTACTGCCTGCTTCTTTGTATGAACTGTCGTAAATCAATGATAATTTAGTGATTTTACTTTTGTTTGTGCTTCATATTCCTACAATTCTCTCATATTTACTTAATGATATGATATGCAGAATTCTCTTTATTTCATACATATTGTGTCTAGAAGTAAGAAATAAACTAAGAAATACAGTAGTGTTTTGAGTGGTGTTGGAATTTTGAGTAAATTTGGTTTGAAATAGAAATATAGCCATTTATTGGGTAGAACATACGAAAGAGACACAATGCCTAAACTTATCACTTGCATTTGTAAAATACATTACTTTTTTTTACACTTATAACACTTGAAGAAAAATTAAATAAGTTTTAGAACCAGTGAGGTATAATAAAGTAAAAAAACAACTTATTTACTATAGCAAAATAATTTCAATAGGTCCACATTAGTGTAAATAACAATTAGTTAATTTTGTTATGTACATTTTAAATATAACTGGAAGAATTTACAAGAAAGAGGGATAAAAATAAATAAAAGGAACTAACACAATTTGTCTTTACGATGAAGAGAAGAACAGAGCTATCACTTTACAGTGCTGCCACTGGTCAAAGAAGTAATGGCCATCTCTTACAGTCAAGGAATTTACAATAACGATCAATTTTCTTCAAGAGGTAACCATTACCGCTTTGTCTAGAGGTAGCAAAGTGTAAACTGTGTTTCAATTTTCACTGTAAAAACATGTTGTGTTCATCTATTTAGTTTATTTCTATCCATCTTTCCAGTACCTTCACTGCCTAAAATTAAAATATAATAGAATTTTAAAAAAAACAAGTAGTTTGTCAGCTTAAACATTTTGAGAAAATAAGATATTTGAATATTTTGTAATTAGTTAGAAATAATAAATATACAAATATTTAAAATAGGAGGCCAAGAGCTAAAATATAATTTAAATAAATTGATAAAAAAAGCTTAACTAACGAGTGAAAAGTGTGTTAAAAAAGCCAACCTAAATAAAGATTAAACAATGTAGGTAGAATCCAATGCACAGTAATCTTCTTCCTTTGTCCTATCTTCTTTAATAGAAACATTTGACAAACAGTTTCAAAACACACATTTAATTAATGTTTTGGACTTTAATTACATCAAAGTATTTGCATAACTATTAGAAACTTACAAGAAACAGCTCCTATTAATCTGAGTGACAAAGTTTTATTCAATAATCACTGTGGTCCACGACTGTGGAGCATGATTGTTGGGTCGCTGTGCTCTAGAACACTCCTTAGATACTTTGATTCAAATTCAGTTATGGTCATAGTTCTAATTTTCATGTGGTTTTTATTTTGTTACATTTTTACCAACTCCAGCTCTGACTTCACCCAAAATCGACTCGGTTATAAATAGAGATGAGTCGAATCTACTATTTTACAGATACACATCCTCACTTTACCTTCGAATCTCAGAAAAAAAGAAAAGAAAATAGAACTAGGAAATAAATGTTAGTTTTTTATTTGTTTTAAAAACCTTTAATTGCATTATCTATAATATTTAGACATTCATTTAAATTAATGGACTGGTTGTTAAGTTTGTCTTATAATTATGTTGGGGCTAAACCCAGCGACGGACCCATAGGGGAAAAGCAAAAGGCTCATACCCCCTTTCAAGATTTTTTAAAAGTTAGTATTAATAGAATAACTAAAAATTAAACCAATTAAATCTTATGTTATAAACACTACTAGCTGTATTGTCACATGATATTTAACTAGCTAGTTGCATTGCATCAATAATTGATTTAAAATTTTTAACACATATTTAATCAACAAAATTGAACCAAAAACATAAATAAATGGTGAACTTGTATAGTTTCTTTTATCTTTAAATTTTTTGCTTGGTTTTTAAATTGCTCCCAAATTTTGAAAGACTTTTTTATCAGAATTTCTCAAGGGAGAACCTCCCGGCCTGGTCTTGGGAGAGCGCCTACCCCTCCACCCTCATTAAAATTCTGCCTACCCCCCTCATGAAAATCCTGGATCCACCCATGGCATCCATAAATATTTAATGGGTTCAAGAATTAGATCATCCCATCCCTACTTATAAATTATGTTTCCTAAATAGTAGAATTTTTTTAACTCATTTGAATCTAGGTAAGTCTCATAAATGGCAATTTTAAGCAATTAATATTGTAAGGAACTTGAATTACACTCTCCATATATTGCAATCAAACTAGGTGTTATGTTAAAAGCAATTTTTTGTAGGGTTATTTCGAGAGCGTGTCCAGCGTAAGAGAACCCTGGATGAACGATGGCCTGTATAAAATTCAAATACCACAGGTAGATATGTGTCCATTTTATTTTGGTAGTTCATATCGAGTCTTTTTTTTTTAAGTTGTATTTAAGATGAAAGTCAAACCAACACCTACAAAAACTGCTGTAATTTCTCAAGGTATGCATGTAATACATGAGGGGAGAAAGCCTCGCCTACAACTCGGCTTGATTTAAGGTGAAGAAGTAGGGGACATGTGAAAAGATAAGTGTTTAACAGTTTTTACAGCAATTGTTTTTTTTTGTCAAAAGAAATCGATTATTGCTTTAGTAGAAACATAGGGTGACCTGGCGGTCTAGGGATAAGGTGTCGGACTTCTGTGCTGGCGGCCGGGGTTCAATCCTCGGTCCCGGCAAAGATTTATCTGATTACCAAACCCTTCCTTCACCTCTGACAAGACATGTAATAATCACAACTTGTGAATGTGGGGAATGCCAGGCCTCCACCGTGGTTCGGATCCCACGTTAAACTGTAGGTCCTCCATTTCATCTCACAATCACCCTACCATTACACATTAGCGTAAGTGCGTATAACCCGAACGGGTAGTAAGACGCAGTGCTAATAATAATAATAATAATAATAAAACATAAAGTTTAATTTTCTTCACATGCTCAACATTTCTTGAATATCTGTCAAGGGTGTCCTGGAATTTATTGACACCTTTTCTTCTTCATTTAAATAGTTACTCATCTAATGTCACTATGCTCATGAATCATGACAGATATTCAACAACTGGTGATATGTGAAGAAAATTAAACTCTTTGTTTCTACTGGAGCAGTATTTGATTTATTTTGGCAAAAGAAAAAGTTTTGCTATAAAAACTGCAAAAAACTGGTCTTTTCTCACATCTCCTACTTCCTCACCTTATGCTTGTGTTTTCTTCCAAATATAGGTGTGCGCACAGGTCTGGGATATGGGATCCCTTAACTGGGAGTGTGATATTTCTTCAGAAATATAATATATATCCGCATATTAGGACTGTCAAGTTCAATTGTGGATAATAAAAAAAGACCCAATATTATGTCCGATCCCATCCAAACATTATGTTTGCGCATGCCTATGCTGCCAAATACATTTTGATTTATGTTATGTTTGTCAAGACTAAGCTGGCTGTTTTAAAATGCTTTGTACTTTTCAATCTAGTTTTAATGTTATTAAATATAAGGTTGATAATACATTAATTGTTGGCATGGTCTTGCAAAATCTGAACCTGAAATTGTCAACAGCATTTGGATTATTAAGAGATGACAAAAAACATTATTTAATAACATATATATTTATATATTATTCATAAATCAATTCTGATATGTTTTATTAATTTGACCTTGAAACACATTCCCGTACACACGGAGATTGATGTTCAAATCCTGGTCGGGTATACTGAGAGTGGTTTTTATTAAATTGTTTTTCACTCTCCCTCCATACAAATGTTGGTATTCTTCCTCTAAACTCAACCTTCCTCATCCCTTACTAATTAATGTAATTAGTACAAATGCATATAGCCTGAACAGGTATTAAGACGCAGTGCTAAAAAGAATGTCAGGAATACCATTGAAATGTGAGCAGTCCTGCTTTCCCTCTCTAGTGAAAGTTTATAAAATAACCTACGTAATAATGACCATGGTGCTTCAAGGTGCTATCTTCCACCTCTTAAGAGCCACCAGCGGTGGTTTTTTCAGTAAAGTCTGTTCATGATAGGTTTTTACCTGGATAACAGTTCAAAAATTCATGTGTTTCGGTTTTGGGTTGTCAACACTTGTAAAAGATCACCGTTTTGTTATAAATGTTAAGTTTTTTAGTTACATGTTATACTCGTATTTTACATTTAAAATAATGTAAACTTAAGTTTTCTTACACTGTTTCATAATGTTTAATAATTTATTTTTACCCAATTCAAAAGAATATTTTAAACATAGTTAAAAGTATTTATTCTCTGTTTTGGAATGTTTTCTATGATGTGTAGTATAGTGCATACATTAATACTTTTTAATACCGGCATCGTGTTTACTTGGAAAAGAGAAAATACTTGTCATTTTTATATATATAATAAATTATTTTATGATTATTTTATCGTATTTCAAAATATTTAACTGAATAAAATATTTTTATCCACTGCATGGTTGCACCATTGTAAATAACTTGTTTCCGCCACATTCAATCATGTTTTAAATTCGTCGGTCGCCATTTTGAAGCTATCTCCGTTATACCTTTTGTGACAGTGATGTGAAAAATAATTTTTGAAGTTGAATTAAACGAGAACTAAGCTTTGTGTCTGACCTCAAATAAATATATAAATAATATTAGCCTAAATTACTGTGGTTAACTATCAAATTCATACATTTCCAAACATTTTCATTACAGTTATCCAAACTGACAGTTGTCAGCTATTGACATAGGAATATTAGGGATTATTTCTAGTAACTTTTTGAGCTGTCATCCAAGTAAACTAAGGTCGTGAATGTATTATAGTTTAGTCTGTGCTTGGGCACACATATTCAGTTCAGAAGGCTGTTCATATTTAATTTTTTTTGCCTACCATTCTCAATGCTCTGTGTATTATGTAATATGTACAGTAAGCTACATAAATATTTATTCATTAGTCATTAGGTTTTTATAGATTAAACTTTCTTCAAATGATATTATTTTTAAAACCTTAACAATTATTTTTCCAAATAATAGACACTTCTTAAAAATGAAAATTTTCTTTGATCCCAGAAAGTGTCTGCTATTAAGAGATTCCACTGCATATATGAATCTTATATTTTAATATAGTTTTTGTACAACAATTTTTGATCACTGCGCTATTGTTACATTGTGTGACATTTTTGTCACAAATTAATGCCTATTATAGAAGCATTAGTCTGGATTGAGTGGGAAAACACAAGGAATTTAATCGAAGTTTCCTGGAAAAACGGGAATCCCTACCTACACAGGGAAGTTGGTAGTAAAAAAAATAGTGGCAATCCTGGTTAGTGTTTAATTCAAATTGTATTTGGACTCGCGCACATAATGGTTTATTAAAAAAGCCCACTTATATTTTATTTTAAGAAAATATATTTTAATCTTTCTGTGCCTGATCAGTTTTTAAGAAACATCTTTGTCCTCTAGGATTGTTTGTATAGGGCTTTAACTAAGGTTTTTTACCCACCTCAGTGGCGTAGTTAGCTAACACGCTAGTTTCGTGATAAACTAGACTGCCGGGGATGGGAATATCAAGGTTCCAATCTTGGTAAGGNTTTTCCATTCTCCCTCTACGCAAATTCGTGTGAACTTCCTATAAATTCAACCGTCCCAATTCATAAACCATTAGCGTAATTAGAACTTGGGTGTATAACCTGAACGGGTAGTAAGACGTGGTGCTAAAAAACAGAAAAAATACTAAGTTTTGGTTGGTCCTCTTTCTTTCAGCTACCAATATCTATGACACAAATAATGGTGTCTTCTATGGTTTAAAGGGCTTAATTTTCTATACATTTGATTTGTATACTTAAACTCTACAAATATACCTTTTGTTTAAAAAAATCCCTCCATGGCGTCAGCCTGCAAGCCGACTGGCAGCCGTATGTTGGTGAAGAGACTGCCCACATTTGCGGGTAGAGGGTGTCATGTGGTCAGCACAACAAACCCTCCGGCCATTAATCTCACTTTTATAGACCAGAGTCTTTTTCATTCACTTAGCTCCTCATTTGTTCTCAGAAGGTGAGCTAAGTTTGACTCTTGTTTTAGCTAGATACACTGCTTCACAGTAAAATCTAGAAGCGCTGTGATCGTAACATTTTTGTTATTGTTTTATCTCAGGGGGGAAAAAACAATTTTTTGTTTGTTTGTATATTTATCAAATTTCAACATCAAAATATATATAGTTTACAAACTATTAAAATAGTTTGTCTTATAATAGATACAAATTAAATTATAATAAATTTTTGGCATCTGAACACTATTTTATTAATATATTATGAACACTTTTTTTACCCTGAAAGGGGAAAAACTTACCTTAATTGGTTAGACTACAGCATAGCTTATAAGATAGGGCCATACGGTTATTTGTCAAGGTAAGTGCTACTTTTCAGAGTAAACGCAGTGTGGATAATAACTAATAATTTTAAAGACAGACATCAACTTTCATTAAAATTAATAGTGCCTTTATTCTAAAGAAATTTATTCAATATGGAATCAGGAATTATTAATAAGTTAGATTAGAAAGAAATTTCATTAAAATATTGGATAGTTTATTTCTTCAGTTGACACTTGAAAATAATTAATTCGAATTTCAATTCTCAAATTTGAAAAAGAACACAATTTGTTAAGTTTAGTATGGTATAAACCGTTCTTATAATAGACATAATAGGGAAACATGTCATTGTTTATTTCACTCAGCCAATATCGAAGTTCACTATTGGGATAGGATGTAATAATTCGTACATAAGCTCAAAATTCACTTTTTCTTGCTAATATTTCTACATAATTTCTTTGAAATAAGGGGTGGAAAGGAATGTGCACCCGAATTTTATATCATAATATATATTATTAGACTTTAATCACAGTCTTATAATAAAGCTGATAACTAGGCTTTTGAAATCCAATGGCTCTACTTTGAGATGCCTTTATGATAGTTATAATTAAAAGTTTGGGATAGGTCCACATATAAATTACAAAAGCATGAAAATCAAATGTGACCAAAATGTATTTATTTTTGTAGGCGTGTGGGAGTACTCCAAAACTTGAGTTCAAGTTCAAGTTGTTGCTTTAAAAAGATACAAAGTTTTCCAAAATTCTGTCTACCAAAAATTTGTGAGTTTCAATAACTTTACTTTAAAGCAACATACCTCTAATCTCTCCTTTGTTTCAGTTAGAAAATAATTATAGCTTTTATACAGCTATATTCAATAATAAATAAAAATAACTAGATTCTTGTTTTCATTCAAATGTCTGCTCAAAGTGTGAAATGCTATTCAAACCCCCCTTAATATTTGGAAGTCTTCCCTGTTCAGAAAAATGTGTGTATGAAATTGTTAAAACTATTAATTCACTGGTTTGCCAACCCCACTCGGGGTCTCAATGCTTGTTTAGGTTATAGCTTTATGTTTGCTTTGACAAGGGCTAATAATGATTATAGAAAGGTACAAAATTCAATTAGAAATGGAAGTGGTTAAAATGATAAATACTGTTAAGTTACTCTTTAGGTTATTTTTGGTGATTAAACTCTTGACAGCTGCCTTAGTTTGTTGTAGCAGTTTTGTGTTTACGCGACTGGCTCGTGCTGCTATCATAGCTTCCAAAATACCCGTTGGACTAGCTTATTCTCTTTCTAGACATTGTAGTTGCATTATTTTATAATCAATATACAAGCAATTTATAATAACTAAATCAAGCACAAGGACTTAATATCATGCTTGTTTGATTTATCAGTGATTAGGTTAGGATTAAAATTCCAACCAAGGGAGTACTGGGGGTGATTTTTCATAAAGGTTTCCCAACTCTTCCTCCACACAAATAAAGGTCAATTTAAAAATTAGAATATGGACGTGTGTGGGTTATTAAAAGGTCACGATGGTCTCAGACAAAAATTAAGGTCAAACTCTGCAAAAGGTTTGAAACCACTGCATTAATTAGAACAAAGTTGTATAGATCACACTTAAAATCAGATCAAAATTTTCTTTTTGACACCAAACCAAAGATTTTATAAAAAAATTACCTTATAAAAACATATAATATTCCTGATCCTGTATGGATTCTTAGTGGGTTTTTTTTTAGAATTTTCATCTCAGAACAGAAAAAAAAGCTTGTCACACATTCCTAATTTTTAGTCTTTTGCATATTTTTAAAGAAGTCATGTTATCTTACCAACATAAGGGCGAATTATGATACTTATATATCATAACATATTTAGCACCGCGTCTTACTACCCGTTCGGGTTATACGTTTTAAGTACTAATTACTCTAATGGATTAGGAATTGGGAAGGTTGAATTAGAGGAAGTGAACCCGCATTTGCGTGGAGGGAGAGCGGAAAACCATTTAGGAAAAACCACCCCCAGTTCACCCGACTGAGATTCGAACCTCGATCTCCCCGTCCTCAGCAGTCGAGCTTCAACACGACAAGCGCGTTAGCCAATTACGCCACCGAGGCGGGTACAATACTTAAAAAAAAATTCTTTCACAGCATTAGCCCATTTGCTAAGAACCTTCTGATGAAATCACTTCTCTGCCATGTGTTTTAGTTTGTCACATGACTTTCCCCACGTTTTCTGCCTTTTTCGGCGATGGTCCTCCACCACGTTATCCTTGGTCTGCCATAATAGAAGTATTAAATACGAATTATATAGTTTAAAAATTACTCTTCAAAAATATATATTTATTTTGTCTTATAAAAAACTAATAAAATTACTCTTTGAATTTAGCACTAAATATATATTTTTATGACAATACATTATTCGTACTGATATTAACAAATACACATATTTGGGGAGAAAGAAATCTAACAGATCTTTAAAACGTGTGTTATTTGGCTATGCAGCAGCAATCTGACAGTGACGAGACGATAACAGAAACAGATGACGTAGAAGTAATAGGCGTTCCTTGAAGCAGGTAGCACAAAAGCACTACCATCATACTGGGCGAAGGAAGGGAGATCTGCCAGGTACACCGATTAACACAAATGGGGGTGGTGACTAACTGGTTTTGCATAATATCTTTTTGTTTCCAGGGTGTCCAAAAGTTTGGATAACAAATGGCTGATTCAAGAAATGTAATTAAATACTTTGAAAAATACTTTTTTTTTTTAAACTTGACACTTGTTTCTTAAATATAATAAATAGCAGTGTGATACATCGTCAATAATTTGGGCTATTATATACTTTCGTGTATTCCACAGATGTCGTAGAATCATACAAAATATGTCTTCAAACACAAAAGTTGAGAAAAATATGGATAGTTTGACTGATGACTCGAAATAACTAAAGAAAGTCCAACAATCTTAAAATGGGTTTAAAACATCAGGTACATAATAGATTGAATTGCCGAAGTGACAGGTGTTCGAATCTTAGCTGAATGCACCAAGAGTGGTTTTATCATCCTCTACCCACATTAATGCAAGCGCACATTCTCGAAACTACCAGCCCCTTGTATTGTCGTTAATAACATCAGATGTTAAGCATACTAACAATCTAGCAAAAGTATTTGAATACCTGGCTTGTTTTTTGAAGGGTATATGCTTTGTAATAATAATAATAATGAGAAAAAAACAGCAGCGTGGTACGAATGGAAAAATCCTGTTAATAATTGCATTGGTTAGTTTAACATAAATTACAGGAAAGAAGTTTCTTAGTGATTAATAGTGACAAATAATAATGAGACACGTGTCATCAGATTTTGTGCTCAGTATTATTTTTTTGGTTGTCTCATGATTATAAAGCAATAAAGGTTCAATAGTGTTTTTTTTAAACTGATCAGGTTTGATAAATAAACTCTGTTATATTTCAAACTGAATTTTAATGCAATCCTATATTAGTATTATTTAATTATTTTCAAATATATTTTGTAGCTTCGAAGAATATTTATACAAATAGCATAGTGAATTTTTAATGTGTAACAGGGCTTTAATAGAACCTACTCAAAATGATTTTCAAATTAATTAATATATGTATTATTACATGGGATATTGTGATATTAATGCATCCAAAACGTATCAAATTAAAAATACAAATATAATGTTATCAAGCAAGTTTAGGTTTGTTCAATTTACTTTTCATATGGCCACTTAAAACAATATCTTAATATTCACATTAATTGGTATGTCAAAGTACTCGTACTATGTCACTTTATTTTCTTCTATATAAAGAATCGCACAAAAATCACTTTAATGTTGTACAATTTACTTTGTCAGGAATTCTTATATGCAGATCAAAATGTGCTAAATCTACCTTTTAAATTCAAAGCAAAGGCAAGAATAATTTATTATATTACACAACTACAAGTCAGAGTATTAAAAATCATTTACAAAATGTTATGTTGCAAACATGATTAACATATTTTGTCCTACTTTGATAAATTAAATTATTACTACAATGTGTTATTTAATTATTTTATTTTCTTGTCATGTACACTGTAAATTGTGATGTACACAATGTTTATCCTGAAAAGTCTTACCTTAGTGGACTATACTATCACTCTATCCTATAAGCTTTGGCATAGTGGAAGCAGGGAAGGGAAGCTTTCTATCTTTCAAGGCAGAGGCATGACTAGCGTTGATGATGTTGCCTCTTAAAATCGATTTTTTTAAATTTGGTTGAATTTATTTAGTTTTACTCAAATTGGTTACTCGGTTTAATACCAGTTACAGAGTAATAATAATAAAATAAACTTTTATTGTTAAAATTGAAAATTCTATTATTTCTAATAAAGGCTAATTAGGGCATGTGCTCCTACCTACCTCAACCTAGTTACACCATTGTATCAGGGTAAACAAAGGGTACATAACAGAAACAAACGACAAACGTTTGATAGTATTGTGTATTTTAACTTTAAATATTTTTATTGGCCAAGCTTCATATATTGTTTAATCCAGGATTTTACTACTGAATCAAAGTCAAACTTTTCAAAGCTTCGTACACCCTTGATTAAATGTAAAACTATCTGTATTTCTACTTTATTGTGGAATTCAAATAATAATAATTGCAAGTATTTTAAAGAATATTTCCTTGCTTCTACAACATATTTCAGTGTTCATTTATTCTGCCACAGGAAGCCGCGACATCGACCCAAGATGTCTCATCAGACGGGAGCTCCTCTAACGATGAGAAAATGATGATCACAATACAAACAGAGGCTGATCAATCTGACCTTACCATAATCGATGGTTTGGACTCGTCGTCCAACTAATAATTGGTATAGAACATTTTTAGGGCCACACACACTGCCATTTGTGAGGGTTAAAAAAAAAAAATTCTCTTGCACAAAACCATGAGCTTACTTATTATCTTCAAACTGACTATGTATGGTATAGTAGTTTGTGAATGAATAACATTTCCTTGTTAAATTATTCCTCGTTAAGGAGAACTCCTTCACTTTTTTGAGTTACATTTTGTTATACATAGAAGAAGGTAAAGAGATTGGAAACATATGCAGTAGGGAATGAACCCAGTTCACACTTAACATCAAGGGGGCCGCTTCGGTAAGTGAGAAATTGATGTGCAGACATTGAGCTCTTAACGAAATATTTAATCAGCGATTTGTTATTTCAAAATATGGTTCGTGCTAAATTAAAGTCCAAAAATTACAACACGACTATTTTGTCTTAACACTCCCTATGTTTTTAATTTTAATAGTAAAAAAATAATGGGAAAATGTGACATTAGCAGATATTCAAAGACTTTTTTTTTGCTGAGCTTTGAGACCAGGCACGAATAAAAAAAGGGCTCTAGATTTAGCCTTCTAACAAATACAATATTTTTTTTATAGGCTCACAACAGAAAGTTTTGAGAACTGGCAGTTAACTTTCTTCTTTGAGCTAAGCATTTTCTTAGTTTTATATTCCATCTTTATGATATAACAAAGGGTAGTTCTAGGTTAAGGTTGAAAAGGAGTATAAGTGTAGACTTTATAGTTCCAGAAATATGCAGACCATTGTATTTTAAACCTTACAGCCTGACAGTGATTTAGTCTTTGTCACTGACCAAAGCATAACCTAATGTGTTAGGCATGAGTAAGGTTGAATTTAGAGGAAGTGTACTCACATTTGTGTGATGGGAGGGTGGAAAACCTTTTATGAAGAACCCCCCTAGACCATGTGGGAACTGAAGCAGGTGTATTCTTCTTTTCATTGTGAAGGCCATGTGTTTGTTCCAATTCCTCTACCTTATTCCATTGTTAAATTTTATATATATATTTTTTATTTCTCAAAAAATATATTTATCACAATAAAAAGTGTACTTTCTTGTAGAATTGACTATTTAAAGTATCCCTCATTCTTGTTCATCTATACTATAAACTTTATAAAAAAGACTTTCAACTGTACGTTGATAATTGTTATTCTTGGAACATTTTTACCCTTTAGCCCATGTTATTACATGTATCTATTAAGTATTCTTCATGAAGAGTTTTTTTTACATACAGTGGGATTTCCATCCATTGAAATTGATGGTTCCATAATACATTATTTTTTAGGATATAGAAACTATAATTTATAAAGAAACTTATATTTTATTTATACTATGTATTGAGTAATATATTGTATTTAGAAAGTGTTCAAGTGAGAGGAGAAGAATGGAATAAATTAAAGAAGGAAGAGTGGTGAAAGGACAGAGGAAGATGGAGGCATTTTACTA
The DNA here is from genome assembly GCA_902141385.1 of Timema californicum. Classification (NCBI taxonomy): domain Eukaryota; kingdom Metazoa; phylum Arthropoda; class Insecta; order Phasmatodea; family Timematidae; genus Timema; species Timema californicum. The sequence goes on from CABFOW010001977.1 coordinate 37,054, forward strand.
AACTGACCCGGTCATAGACTGGAAACAGTTGTTCTTCCTTTTGTGACATCTGTTCTATTTTTTCTCACTTGTTTTTCTTAAAACATTGTCATTACGAGGAAAAAAGTCCCAACTCGTCTTGAAAAATGTTGATACATAGGTTTTTTCTGTATGTCATGGGAATTCGCAAAAACTTTGATACATAGAGAATTTTTATAAATGTAAGTTCAAAATATGGAGGTCCCACTGTAACTAAAATGAATAACCCTAAGTGTGTTTTTCATTCTTAAAACCTCATGTAAATCTGAACGAGTCTAAAGTGGAGCTAAATCTTATTTATTTACTGCCAAGTGGAGGTGTGCGAAGCCTTGAAACAAATATCAGCTTCGAAAAATATTTAGGCATCCGACAATTTGCCCAAATACAAATATTGATAAAAAAATATCACCAGCTAAAATACTCAATTTATGGTCGGTTATCAACATTATGAGCAGTTATTTACATTAAAAATTTAATACTCATAAAGAAAACGTTAAGCATTGGAATTGTAAGCTGATATAATAGGTAGGGGTTTATTAAAATAAAACAAAAATATTACAAACAATTGTGCAGTAAAATATTTTCCCAAGTAATTTTAATGGATAAAATTATATAAATACCCAGAATAAAATATTTGTTGAAACATAAAACAACTAACAAAAAATATTCAAACTTCCATTTGGCTTCAAGAATATTTCATATATTCACTAAAAAAAAACTTTGCACACCTCTCCTGCCAAGTATAAATTCATTTAAAGATATGGAAACAAAAAAAATTTGTTCAAATGGTTATAATGTGATGAAAATACCGGTAAAAATTGTATTTATTGTTCAACTCATTTAGGAAAACCTTATAAGTTCTCCCTTCCTAAATAAAAATAAGATCCTGATAAATTGTGATGTATGAGACCTATCTATAGTTTCAACTGTTACATATAGATTTAATACCATAAGTACCTGTACAATAAACACCAGTCTTTAGAGAGAAAATTTCATTAGTATAATGGTGTGATTTTATTGTGTTAGTAAAAACGTTCTTGTATATATTTATTGGTAGTTATTTCTTCAAACCATACCATGTGTATGATACCTTGTCTTTAATAAAGACTGTCTAATATATATATCAACTGGTTCATCAATCATCCTTGCCATTACACTGATGCCAACTTAGAATAGCTACATGTCTTCAAATAATGTTCTTTTGAATATTTAAAATAACGTGATAGTAATTTAACTATTCAAACTATGTTCTTGTAAGACATTGATTACTGTACGTTGAAAGATGATTTTTTATAGTTGTTATTCCAGCCATAAGCAAGCTATTACAGAAATGTTACAAATTATTTTACTCAAATCAATATAAATTATGCTCACTATCACAGAGGTCTTAAAATAAACACTGCCTTTTTTTTGTGAACCTTAGCTATACTTCTAACCATAATAAACTCTATATAGGTAATGTAAATATTTGTTTTTTATGAGCATTGAGTAGCCATTTGTAATTGAAATGTAGACTGAAATCATGAAATGATTGTAGTTAGCACCTTTTATATACGTGTTGCACTATTTGAAATAAATATTTTTGTACTTTATTTGTATTTCAAATATATTTCTTGAATGTTGTTCCAAATATATAAAAAAAAGAGAAAGTATATATTAATACAGTCGGTAAACCAACTAACAATATCTACTGTTGGATATAAAGATTGTGTTTAAACATTGTTTAAAATGTGAACATTTTTTTAAAAATAAAAAATGAAAATTTAGCGAAACATAATGCAGTATTTATTATTGAGTCTTATATCCTGAGTGGAATGATTTCTTTTTTCAGTTAACTGTATTGTTCTGATAACATTTTTTGAGGAATGAAATTTCTTCATGGAGGGAATGTTTAGGAGCGTGTGTATTTCCCCCAAATGTGGAGCATGAACACCGACGCAATGAAGAGAAGAGACATTACCAAAACAGGAACAGGGCCACTGAAAGGACAAAAACATTTTAATATTAAAAAATACACTGGTTATTCTTAGTTCTGATTAACCCAACATTTTCAATTTTGATTATTTTCCTATGTCCAAACTCACATAATTTTTATTTATTTAATTAAGAGTACAATCATGTAGTTGTAAAAAATCAAGAGGATATTAAAACAAAGCTTGAAAACAAACCATTTTGTTTTATTTACACGATTATTAGATTATGGTAATGACAAGGAAATGGATAAGGCCTAGTAAACCTATGTAAAGTTTGATGGAATAGAGCTGAGGTGAAGGGTAGGAACAGAGACGAGAGCAGCAGGGGAGTTGTTCTATAGGTATATAAGAAATCAGCTATGGAGAATAAAAGTGCCCTTGTAGTGCAAGGAATTACGGTTTACCATTAGTCACATATACAGTGCAGAAACATTGACATTGAATGTAAGAGAGACTTGGAAACTGGAGGCCATGGGGATGAAGATTGTGAAGATTTTAGCTGTCACGATGAGAAACACGATTAAGAATGAAGTTCTCTGAGAAAGAGTGGGGGTACAGGGAGTACATGAGATAGTAAAGGAAATGAGGCTGAGATGATATGGGCATGCAATGATGAAGATGGAGAGTCTGCCCAAAGAAAATGATGGAAATGAAGTAGCCTATATGTAGGGAAAAAAAAAGAGTGCAAGGGAAAACAAGAAAGATATGAGAAGACTAACCGCAAGTGTGCAAATATGAGGAGAAGAATGGAGTTATTTTACTTAACTGACTCAGTCACAGGCTGGGAACAGAGGTTAATTTTGTAAATATCAGACTATGTAAGCATACGATTTAAAACATAATTATATCAAGGTACAGCATGCTTATTGCCAAATTACCAACCTTGGTTCTAAGAAACATAACATTTTTAAAAGAAAAGGGTTGAATGTTTACAAAACAACAGTTTTATACTTTTTGGCACCACCTGGTATCAAAAGAGTTTATCTCTGACTAACCAGTGGCACATAAGATAATCCCGTTTAGGTAGTACCATGTCTTGTTTATCATCCTGGATCATTTGTATCGCATGCTAATAAGGCCTTAAGCGGTTGTATCAAGCACCTACCAAAAGGTTAATAGGCCTAGTAATAAAATCAATCTCCTAAGATTGAAACCCAGGGCAAGATATAGGCTACGCGAGATTTTACCAATCTGTAAAGTGTGGTCTCTAAAACAAAATTATACTGAAACTAATTCAAATATATTGGAAAAGAAATAGCAATATTTTATTTAAAATCACAATTTAAGAAACTAACAGATGACCTCGGTGGTCTTGGGGTAAAGTGCTCGTCCCATAACCCGATGTTCGTGGGTTCAAACCTAGCCGGGGTTGACAAATTTTTCTTGAGCAATGAAAATCCATAGCACAACTTCCTTAGGAGGAGAAGTAAAGCCGTCGGTTCTATGTCGACTGGCATGCAAAGCGACCCTGGAAGGTATGTGATAAAACCTTTCACAGCAATATTGGTAGGCTCTTTTGCTCTCGGTCATAGAAATTCTTACGTGATGATATAATCAGTCGGTTCAGAAAATGCAAGTTGAATACCACAAATAAATGTAAAATAATGTCAACATAATCTAGATTAAGGATATTTAAATACTTACACCTTGATGCCAGGAGAATCATCCGTATAGAACCTCCACATGCCCCCACTGCTTGTGCCAGTGTTACGATTCCTTGCCGAGGTGGTTGTCGTAGTTTTCCTGAAAGATAACATACGGTGATAGTTTGCACTAATTATGTTGGGTGCATTTCTAAATCACCTGACCCTGCAAGCACCTGCACCAAACAACACAAAACAATTGTCTCTATCCATGCAATAAACCAATATGTAGCACTGTCCAAATTCATCAAACTTACAAGTAAATTGTTTTTATTTCTCAGCAGCGTATTATAATTTGTTCAGGTTATAAGCACTATAAATGTTTGATTCACTTAGACTTGCACAGCTATGAGATCAAATGAAGAGCTATAGAAGTACCTTGATTAGCCTGGGGCTATTTTTGGAGGGATGTAGATTCCCTACCTTTGTCTGACAGTTCCACCACTTGCAGATCTAGGGGCTACAGCTTTTGTTGGAGATCTACTTCCAGCACCCACAGACGTCGAACTTGGTGCTGCCGGCTGAAAACGGAAAGTGAATTAGGTCTGAATTTTTTTATGTCCTTTATTTTTTATTTTACTGCCATTACAAAAAAAATATATTACAGTAAGAATGGGGTAGGGAAATAGTTTAAATTTTGTTTTGATTTTCAGCACTGATATCTTACGACTACAATTACAGTAATATTATTTTATAAAGCCTATACAGATGAAACATTTGAAACAAAGACTGAGGTAATTGCATGAGTTGAATATGGATACTAAAAAAGTAGTTTTAATACACTAGCACAGTAACTTAAGTGACTGTCAGATAATGGCTCAGCATCTAAATAATAATAGTGGTAATAATTGGTATCACCTCTGACAAGACATCTTGTGAATGTGAGGAATGCCAGGCCTCCACCGTGGTTCGGATTCCATGTTAAACTGTTGGTCCTCCATTTCATCTCACAATCACCCTACCATTACACATTAGCGTAAGTGTGTATAACCCGAACGGGTAGTAAGACGCGGTGCTAATAATAATAATAATAATAATAATAATTGGTAATTCGAGATTGTGGCATCACAGAATAAAAGTATTATTTGTTAATTGGTGTATGTACCTTTCATTTACCCTTAACTTGCACGGTTCAACTAAAGATCAGCTTATAATATAGTGCTCAAGTTAAGATTGAGCTACATTTAATGGTAAACGAAGTGTATATTCAATAACACATGAGAGACCTCGATGTCTTTCAAAGATAATAATGATAAGTCAAGAGTGTTTTTATCTTCTTGGCATGAGAAATAAATACTTAACCACATTGGAGGACAGGGTTTGACTTTCAACAGGGTGTAACAGTGAGATTTTCCTTTCTTAAATGTTTCACATTCTTTCACACATATGTAGAGTAAGCCTACATTTACTCTAAATCCTACCTTCCCCAGCCTTGGTCCAGGAGTGTAAATTTGTGGATAGCTTAAATGGGTGGTAAAATTCAGTGAACAAATAAAAACTAAGGGAAGTTTATGATTGAAATCATGTTTGCTATATTATAGCCTAGATAAAGCAAAAGAAGTAACATAGCTCATTTAAATCATTCTTATTTTAAACGAGTTTGATTCAACACATAATCTAACGATTCAGCAGAATATGATGTGCACAGTTTTAGTTAAAAATAAAAAAAGTCTAATAATTTTAAGAATGATTAATTTTATTTATTTGTCCCAAATAGGCTGCAAAATCCTAATAACATAATTAAAGAAATACAGTAGTTTCATGGCAAACGTTAGAAAATGACATTATAAGGTACTGTAATAGCAATACAAACTATTTCGATACATATTATAACCATATGAAATCAGTAGAGACATTTAAAATTAATCAAACATAATGGTTATTAATATGCTACAATTTTAACTTTAAATTGATCAAGCAATTTCCTTTTACATATTATTTATTAATTTCCCTTATAAACAAAAGTGTCTAATTTATTATTTACTGAACTTACCATTTTTAGTGAGGTTTTAGTCAACACTTGAAATACCAATCAAGTAAGCTGCTTCTGTTTAACAGACCAATACAAAATAGTAGGTTCCTAACCTATTTCCACGTTCCTATACGTGTTGACACGTCACCAAAATTCACTACCCATCAATGCACCACGAGAATAAAGATTGACTAACGAAATATTTTCACCGCTCTCTATCAGGAAAAATTATAATCATAATGACATTGCATTTCGTATGTCAATTGTTTATCTTTGTAGTAGTTCTGATAAATCATCACAAGACTGATGTCACAACAAATATTTAATTAAGAAAATTACTTTTCTCTTGTAGAAATGGAAGCTGTTCCTAGACTACCTATGATCAGCTTTGATTTAAAAGTTAGCCCCGAACCAACATCTTTCGGTTCAAAGCTGAAACAAGTAAGTGTATGACATTCTAAATATTCAAACTCGGCTTTTACATAAGTTTTAACCAGTTCGTTGATCTTGTTATAAGTTGGCTAATAAAATACCAAGACGTTACAAATGTGATGTATCTTTTAATTAATAGGCCTAGTTATTTAATAGTGGCTAATTTTTTTTTCTCATGTGTTATTTTATAATTTATTTAAATGAAACCTTCAGATTATTGGTTAAAACATCTACGCGCTGGTCTAGATGATACAGACTAGACCATATCAGCTTGCCTCTGTAGGTTTAGTTTGATACCTAAGATTACTAAAATTGATCTAATTATAGCTTACCAGGCTTACTCTTTATTCTAGCGAGTGCTATGTGAAAAAAAGTATTTTACATCCAAGTAATGTGTTTAAAATACAACATAAACACATACCATTTTTTATGGTTGCACCCCGGCTTAAGCACAGTAAACTTGTAGTCGCAGCCATTTGTTGGCCTTTCACTCGTAATATTGGCTGTCTTCAATTGAACACACAAGTGCATTCATATGTCAGAACAAGATTAACATTGCCTGTCTCTTGTGTTTATGTAGTTGTGTTGGTTTGCATTCAGCCAATCGGAAAATAATATAGGTACACTACTGTGTACAATTATAGCAATTAGTTATTTGGTCAGGGATAAAAATGTTTACCAACATTTTATTGTATCGGCTTCAGTTTTTGTTTAGGCAGAAAACAAACACAGCAAGTCTTGTGAAATGAAGAATCAAGAATTTTGAGGGAATGAAGGGAATATATGTATTTACCTTAGTGTGAAGTGAGTGGGGAGAGCCATTTAGGAAGTAAACCCTCTAATTACATCTCGCTAGGATTTAAACCTTGACTTTTCCGTCGTTAGAAATCTGATTTATTACAAGAATGCATCGTTATACTTGAAAATCTTATGCAATTCATGATTCATCAATAACAAGATTTTGACTTTAGTTACATAGTTAAAGTAGGTGACCTGGCGGTCTAGAGGTAAGGTGTCAGACTTCTATGCTGGCGGCCTAGGTTCAATCCTCGGTCCCGGCATAGATTTATCTGATTACCAAACCCTTCCTTCACCTCTGACACGACATATTGTGAATCTTAAGAATGTGGGGAATGCCAGGCCTCCACCGTGGTTCGGATTCCACGTTAAACTGTAGGTCCTCCATTTCATCTCACAATCACCCTACCATTACACATTAGCGTAAGTGTGTATAACCCGAACGGGTAATAAGACGTGGTGCTAATAATAATAATAATAATAATACATAGTTAAAATAATGTGGTCATTAAACTTATACTCTATTAAGGTACCTGTAGTCCACAAGCACTAGATTTTCATGGAGTAAATTTATCAACTAAAACTACATTGAAAATCCTATTCCGAGTTACAAAAAATGTTTTAGTGAAATAGTATTATTAAAATTTAATTTTGCTACATGTACATTCTCGAATGACAAATTAAACTTGAAACTACCAGACTCAAACACATATTTACTTCCAATTTCAAGCTCATAACTTAGCCAATAAAGTTGAATTCAGAAGTATAGTTTAGAAAGAGCTTAAAATAATTTTACTCTGCTTTTGATTTTGAAATAGCGTTCTGGTCTGTCATGCAGCACAAGCCTTTGTTTCCAAACTTTCGACTAAAAAAATTAACTTTATAGGCATTAGCTATTATTATTATTATCATTATTAGCACCACGTCTTACTAACGGTTCGGGTTATACGCACTTATGCTAATGTGTAATGGTAGGGTGATTGTGAGATGAAATGGAGGACCTACAGTTTAACGTGGAATCCGAACCACGGTGGAGGCCTGGCATTCCTCACATTCACAAGATGTCTTGTCAGAGGTGAAGGAAGGGTATGGTAATAGGCATTAGCTTTTAATTTACTACTTATAAATTGTTTTTATTGCCGCATCTTACTACATGTTCAGATCATACACACATATATTATAATCGCTCTAATGGGGTAAGATGAAGAAAAGTGCATTTTAGAGGTTATCATATTTTAAATTTACCGAGGCTTATGTGAATAACTATTTAATATTCCTCAAAATAAAACTGTGCTTAGCAATCAAGGTAACACAAAGACAATTAAAATATAAAGTAAAGGAGGCAATGCACTCCACAGTCAAATATATTTAACTTTTAATATTATGTGTGTGTTAACTAACATAATAATATAATTTATTGTAGAATATTTAGCCCAGTTTGGAATAACATGATTATGGCCCATATCAGTTAGAAGTTATTATTTGTTATAAAAATCAATGTTTATTTCAGTTTTTCTGTATCGGTGGTTGCTTGATTTTGTGTATAAATCTGGTTTTAGACTGAATTACTGGTGATGGAGAGTGTAGTTTAAATCCTTTTTGGGTGTACTAGTTATTACTATATGATTTTCCACTCTCCCTCCATGCAAATGTTTGCGGGTACATTTCCTCTTTATAATTCTAACCTCTTCTTTCCTATTCCATTATTGTAAAATTAAATTATGTATTGTGTACATATGCTTATAACTTGAACGGACATTATTATTACTAGCTCCACATTTTACTACCCATTCGGGCTATACACACTTACGGTAATGTGTGATGAAATGAAGGACCTACAGTTTAACATGGTATCCGAACCACGGTGGAGGTCCTGGCATTTCACACATTCACAAGTGATTAATACATGTTTTGTCAAAGATGAAGGAAGGGCTTGCCAATCAGATAAATCTGTACCAGGACTGAGGATTAAACCCTGGACCCCCAGCACAGAAGTTTGACACCTTAGCCCTAAACTGCCGCCAGGTCACCAACAACGAACATTAAGACTCTAGGTGGAAAAAATCTGATTTTTATATTTTGAATACAGTTTATTTCCAATTTGTTAGTTATATATATAGTCATTTTAAAAAAAATATTTTATTTTATTCTTATTACTGCTTTTGTTGCTAAAAAAAGAAGGTATTTTTAATGGACTAAATGAAGTTTGACCAATATTTTGTCTTTACTTTTCTCAGTACATTCAAGATTTCTATCATGAAGATGCAACGTCTTATTTAACTGAAATCCGCAATCTGGAAGGCCTTCGCGCAACGGCTGTGTCTCCAGCTCGCGGTGCCACTCTGGCAAGCTGCTCTACTCTGAAACGCTACTACTGTCAGCTTCATTTCCTTCAGAGTCGGTTTCCCATGGCCAAGGATGGAGCTGCGGCTGTTCCATTCACTTGGTAAGACTATTAGAGTTGGGACTAAACTAAAGACTCTGAACTTTTTTACACTGACCAAAATCATTCGTTACACCTTGGTTATTCTCGAGCAAAAAATAGCCAAGGTACTATTTGAAGGTGGAAAATTAACTTGGGTTACAGATACAGCTGTCTCTGGGGACATCTTTCAGTCAAATTAAATTAGTTTAAAAATAACACATGGAAACAGACATCAATCCTATGGCTTACCGCGCCATTGCTCCACCATTGAGCTAACAAGGAATGGTCTTATTTCAGAATCATTATCTTTGATGAATATGTGGATTGTTAGATTGTTTCAGAGACAAGTTGCTTTATCTTTAAACTAAACAATAAATTCAGTTACTCTCATTGGCAAGCACGCAGACTAAGCATCGAACTTATCTACTTTGGTTTGTCGCCTAAGAGGAAGTCTGTGTGTACAAGAGAGTTTTTATTCCTGAATGTTTTCTCAATCTTTTCTTCGTGCAAATCAAGCTGCATTTTGGTTTGAAATCTTTAGTTATAAGCTAGTGAGGGTGGAGCCCTTATTGCCATCAATGTCTTTCAGGAGGGATACATATGCGAATATGGTGTGCACGCTTGCAGACATCAGGTTTGAAATGGTGTCAATCTTGTACAACATTGGGGCTGTGCATTCGTATGCTGGTGCCTCTGAGAGCCGAGAGACTGCGGACGGTATGAAGTTGGCCTGTACCCACTTCCAGTGTGCGGCGTGGGCATTCCAGGTAATTTCTCTTTGAGACCATTCAATTGGAAGCACAGTATTGATCTGAAAATAGGTCACATTTTTTTTCCTTTTTTTATCTTCCTCATCCCTACCCCATTGAAGTAATTATCACATTTGTGTACAACCTTAAAAGGTAATAAGATGTGGAAATAAAAAAACGGAATAAAACTATATCATATAAATAATTCCAAGCAGACAGCCCAACTATTTTATAACTACCTAATGTATCTACTTTGAATAATTTTTTGTTTTGTTTGCAGCACCTCAAAGACACTTTCCCCCAACCTTCAGGGGTTGATTTAGCTCCTGATATCATGCAGTTCATGTATCATCTGATGTTGGCACAAGCTCAAGAATGTATTCTAGAGAAAAGCATGATGGACAACAGGAAAGCCACAATAATTGGTATGTCTCAAAATCACTTCAAATTAAAAAAAAAAATGACTTTGTACTCTGCTTCTAGTTTTGTATGCTAACTTTTGTTTTTTCCTTTACGTTTATGGGTCACATAAATAATTGATACCCGCTTCGGTGGCTACTATACTCACAATAGACTAGACTGCTGAAGATGGGGATATCGCGGTTTTATTCTGGTTGGGTGTATTGAGGGTGATTTCTCCTATATGGTTTTCCAATCTCCCTCCACACAAATGTGGGTACACTTTCTATAAATTCAACCTCTCTAATCCCAAACACAAAGTAATTAGTACATAGGCTTACATACCTGAACGGGTAGTGAGACGCATACGACTCTAGGTATGAATAGTTCATGAATAAATGAAGACAATCATATTTTTTTCTCATCATCATCATTTGCTGCTTCCAGCCTGTGGCCAGGTCATATTTTATAAAACACGTGTATCTCGCTCTTGTTTTTACACTATTCCTCCTTTACCCTCATCCATCCTCTTCCTTGAACACTTGCTACCACCTGTTCCTTCCAGGTCTCCCTTGCGGTCTTTTTTCAATATAATTTAGCTCCATTGTTCCTCTTGGAATCCCTTTCTTTTCCATCATCATTACATATCCATACCACCTCACTCTAGCTTCCTTTACCATCTCTTGTAAGCCCTGTATCTCAACTCTTGCCTGCACCTTTAATTTCTAATCCTATTTATCCTGGTGACATCTAGCACACGCCTCAAGAACTCCATTCCTATGGCCTCCATCTTCCTAGTCTCGCTTACATTCAGTGTCAATGTTTCTGCTGCATATGTAGCTATTAATACTAAGTACGACCTATATAGCACTTTGTTTGCACTTCAGAAATTGCATAGCAAGTCTCTTACACATCTGTAGAACCCCTCCCTCTCCTACCCTCTTTTCGTTATATCTTCTCTACTCCTACCCATTGTCTCAATCATGCTTTCAAGATACTTCACACACTGTACTTCTTTCAGCTCTAATCTATCCAGCTGTCAGCTGTATAACATTTCTAGCACTTTTTAATTCCTTTGCCATTACCAACAACACTTTACTATTCACTTTATTAATTGCAAAAAAGGTCACAAAAGTCACAACAAAGTTATTAATTGCAAAAAAAGGTCACGAAAATCACAAAAAAAAGTTATTAATTGCAAAAAAAAATCATGAAAGTCCCTGAAAAGTAAAGAATTTTAAAAATTTTGGTCATAAAGTCACACAAGTATTTTTGTTTGATTTTCCTGCTCATTGTAACTATGCACACACTTCGAATTTCGAGCCAATCACTATCCATGATGTCATGCGCTAGCCCGCAAGTTGCCTGATTGTTTTACCGTAGTACCAAGGACAAGGTTTAACGTTTGCCATTTGGTTAAAGTTTAATGTTGCCTGTGAGTGCATTATGCCTATTTATGCATTATATAATGATCACCCGTTTACTGAAGGAATTTTGTGGCCGAAAAAGGTAACCAAAAAGTCACTAATTTTTGTTTCTCCAACTGAGTAGATACCCTGATAACTTTTCCTGCAATTTCTCCTTCTTTTACCCTATACCATCAAGCTATCGGCAAACATCGATGTTTTAATTTCCCCCCTATCAAGGCCTAACATAAACATCCTTTCAGCCTGGCTTTCTTCTCTACCACTTACTGTACATTACTTTTCTATAGTATTTCTACACTAGGTATATTTCCAAGCCATCAGGCAGTATATTTTTATAATATGTGTTATTTGGAATAGATAAATAGTTTAAATCTTTGTATACATTAGGTAGGATTCTGGTAGAAAGGTATTTTAAAAAAAAGATATTTATTTTTGTAGTCAACATTGATAACATTATTTCATAGGTATTGATTTTATTTATTAAAAGTACAGTTGCAAATAAATAGCATGGCTTTATATACATGGCCTTGTATATGAAAATTGGTTTTTGGTAACTTTTTACCTAACTTGGACTGTAATTGATGTTGGACTAGATATTGTTTAGCTAGATCAGGCATGTCCAACTGCTCCCCGACTGAGGGCCACATGAGTTCTTGGGAATTGGCTGGGTGCCATACAGAATAAACTCGGGGGCTGCGGGTTTGGACATGCTTGGTTTATATAAAACCCTAATAAACACCAACATGTTTTTAAAAACTCACATTTGGAGCCTTAAGGAGGTGTCTGTGACATTCAAAGCTAATCTTTTAAAATGTGTATTTGTGTTTATTGGTGTTTTAACTAAACAATTTCTATTCCAGCATCACTCATTTAAGTGTGCTGGATATCCTCCAAACTTTAAAACCATATTTTATGATTCATGGAAATTTTGATCTTCAGCTAAGGTTGCTGTTCAGATCGTGGACTATTACAAACTTGCTATGAACACGCTTGAACAAGGCGGCTCTGATGATTGTACAATTGGAGAGACAGTTGGTTCCAAACTTTACAAGGTGAGCTGTTATTCTTTCAATGGCACTAACTTTCTTGCAGGGCTAGTTGATAAACTAAAATAGATGTAATCATGGATTTGTCTATTACCTTCTTAACTCTTTTATTTGGTAATGTAGAAACATTTTTATTAAATGGGGGGAAATCATTTACTTCTAAACATAAATGTATATAGAGACAATTTAATGCTTCTCTATTTAACAAAATTACATAAAAATGCTAGCCGGCAGGAGGGCAGCGATAGACTTAATTTAAAAGTACTATAGATTAACATAAACTCTGAAAATACACAACAGAACTTGGTGAAGCAAGTCTTATAAAATAATACAAGATAAATAATAATATCACAAACAATCATCATGGATTGATTTTAGAGATCAACAACAATTTATATCATAGGCCTTTTCTTGGCAAGTAATTATCAAAGACTTCAATGGTCTTAGTATCCAAAATGGTACTCTTAAAGCGTCAAGACTCGTAGACACATTTAACACATTCTTTTGATACCAGTTATAATCAAGAGTATTGAGGAATTGAGTGTGACATACCTGTTAAAAATTAATGTATATGTGTACGCTAAAACTTAAGGTCTAAATTCCACAAGTTTTCTGTCTAAAGTTTTAGCGGGAGCATTACAAGTTAATCTCCTTCCACGATGATCTCCGGCTCCAAAAATGCCACTCATTCACATGTGTAACCTCGTTTTTTTACCTGACAAACTAAAAAAAAGTCTGTAAAAATTGAAATAGGTAAAATTAATTTCTTTAAAAAAAACTTCCTCTAGATTGTATATTAATGAAAATAGTTAAAAATAAACAAAAAAATAATCACACATTTAAATAAGAAGCCCCACCTAAGAAAAGAGGGAAAATGTGAGAAGAATCCAATGCACAAATGAGGTCTTCCTTTCTTCTGTCTTCTCTAGTAGAAGTAGTCACAAACACATTTAAATATTTAAATTGCACAATCAAAGGTGAAAGGAATTTATTTTTAGCTCAATAATAGTGTTTCTAACACCTCTTTTTTGTGTTCAAAATGTATTAGTTTATTGTTTGTAACAAGTTCTCTTCTCTCTTTTTTGTTTGATAAGGGCAACAATGCCCAAATATTACTCTATTTGCCTTTAAATGTGTGTGTGACTATTTTCTCTCTAGAGGACAAAAGAATGGAAGAAAATTCACCTTTGTACATTGGATTCTTCTCGCTCTTTTCCTCTTTCCCTAGGTGTGTTTTTTAAAATTAAATTTGTACTTATATTATTTTTTTAATTTTATATTGATTTCCATGCTTATAAAATCATCCAGCCATTGGGCCTCCTCATTGTTAAACAAATCTAAATTTTAGGGAAAGTAAAATATCTCAGTTTTTTTAATCTTGAATTTGATGTTTTCTCAAATCCTCGAATATCCTCAAGAGTTCGGATTTGAGTATCATAAGGTCTCATCTCTAGCTAATTTACATTCTTTAATTAATTTGTTTTAACAATAATAAAAGTCACAATTTGTGTGTGTCAGAACTGGAAGCGTTACGTAAAGTTCAAGATAGCCTACCACACGTGTGTTTCGTTGCTGTACCAAGGCCAGCAGGCGGAGGAACAGCAAAAGATGGGTGAGCGGGTGGCCTTCTACCAAGCAGCTGCGGAGAAGTTGGAGGAGGCCAACAAACTCTCTAAAGGAATGGATAGCGCAGAGGTATGGGATGGAGCAGACTAAGATAAAAAAAACATAATTCATTCTTGTTTTTTGGAGGTTGCATGATGCGTTTCACTCTCCCTCCCAAAGTGTTATGATCAAATGAAACCCAGGTCATGGGGTTGAGCGATAACAATCAATTTTCTTTAATAACCAGCCATGTCAAGTATTAACTACCTCTTATCGTAAAAAACATATTGTGTTCATTTACTTATAATTGTTTCTCTCCCGTGCTGACCTTGCTGGTCTTGGGGTAAAGTGCTTGCCCCAGGACCCAATGTTCGTGGGTTCAGACGGATAAGCGATCAAAATCTGCACCACAATTTCTTTCAGAGTGGAAGTAAAGTCTTAGGTCCCATGTCCCATGTAAAAGAACCCTGGAAGGTATGTGAAAATACCTTTCTTGGTAAAATTGGTAAGACCTTTCGTTCTGGCTCATAGAAATACTCGTGTGCTGATATAATCAGTTGGTTCAGAAAGCGCACGTTAAATACCTCAAATAAATAAATAATTATTTCCCTTTTTCTTGTACCTTCTTCCATATTAACAAAATCATTTAGAAAATGAGCTATTGGTGAAACTCTAATTTATATTATAAGATGGGTGTTGCTGATTAGTTAGAATATGACACACTAAGATGTTTCATGCTGTAATGTTACATTCCAGGCAATAAATGAGGCCCTTACATTCACAATGGATGTCGTGGAAGGTAAAAAGAAAGCTGCTAAAAATGAGAACGAGTTTATCTACCACGAAGAAATCCCTGAGAAAGACACACTCCCTGAAGTAAAGGGTGCATCATTAGTCAAAGGTATCCCCTTTGATGTAAATGACCCGGAAGTTTCAGGGCCAGACATTTTTGGTCGCCTGGTTCCAATGAAAGCTCACGAGGCATCCTCACTCTATAGGTTAGTTCTAAGTCAGTTAAGTTTTGTTTTTAATGATTATTATGTTGATCTTTTTAAGCCTTAATATTATTTTAGGGGTACAAGTAGCTTCAAAAACTATAACTTTACTTCTAAGATTGATCGACTTTGATTTTGCTTAAAAAAAATCAACGATATCAATTACGAAGCTTTGCCATTAAAATTACTGACAGTTAAAATACACCCATATGTTCAGTTTTTGTAATTTCAAGCTGTTATGCATTAATGTTCAAATAAAACATATTGCAATAGTTAACTAACCTGTTAAAAGAGTAATATGATTCATCAACTTAATACAAAATTGGTTAAGTAATTTTTGCAAAAAAACATGTTGTAAATGTTATTTAACCTACATAGATATGCACATTATTTTTTTATCATAAAAAATATCTTTTGTTTAATCTTGAGGAAATATATAACGGATTCGATTTGACTTAGCTTCAAATCAAAGCACATTCTTATATTCCATTATAATTTAAACCTAAAATGTACAAAATGTTTTATTTATCATTATCATCAAATGCTCCTCATTCGACTTAAACAATAATTTGTGTTTTGAATAGCGAGGAAAAGGCGAAGCTGCTGCGCAAAGTGGGTGCCATGATTGACGATAAGGACCAATCACTGTTTACTTACATGACTTCTCTTCAACTGGAGCACTTAAATCTCTTCTCTGAACCGGAGAGGCTGCCTCAGGTTAGACCCTTACTCAACTCGGGTGTATATATTTCTTAAATGGCACACCTAATTTCTAAGGTACTCGTATATGAATTCATATACACTAGAGTCTCGGAAACTCAACCTAATGTGGATTGAGATGTTGTCGAGTTTTACGAATGAACTTGCATAAGATGAATGTTTACTATGTCATGTTTACTAAACAAGGATGAATCACAGTACAGTATCGAATATTATATGTACAACTGTACTGTACTATAGCATTGTTACATGTTACTATGATGGTGTACATACATACGTGTAATATACAGAAATGCAGTACAGTACTGTACATATACTATTGTATTGATTCAAATAACATGTTACTGAATTGGTAAATTAACAAACACAACACTTGTAAAAACACTACAGCACGACTGTTCCACTTGAGTTACACAAACAAACTGAGAGGTTATAAAGTTGAATGACCTTGGATGGTCATGACTGGTGCCAACAAATGTGTGCACGTGCTCATGTCGAATTATCGAGTGTCGAGTTTCTGAGACTCTACTATATTTTAAAAATAGCTTTAATTATATTATAATAATAGCTTTAATCTGAACTCTGGAGGTGGCCACCCTCATTTAAACTGCAGGCCGCAAACTACAGCATAGGACTTGCCAGACACCTGTTGTGTAGCTTACCTATATTTATTTTAAATTGCACTTGCGGAATACCCTTGGTTGTCGAGTTCAATAGTATTTACAGAGCTGTACCAGTGAACTGGTGATAACTATTCATGAGCTAGTTATGTTGACTTAAAGGAGTGGAGGGGAGACAAAAAATATATACAGATTCAACTAAGACTAGTAATTTTAAAAAACTGTTGTAGATTTAGCAGTTCAATTTATGTCATAAATATATGACTCAATTTTTATATACATTTTATATTGTATTCCTCACATGATACCAGAGTATAATAGCTATGGTTTGCACACACAACAAAACGTTTGGACACCTCAGGTCTTAAATTTCAGACCAGCAATATGTAGGATTTGTGATGATGGGGAGGTCAATGTTTGAACCTTGCTCAGATATATATTTGAATGTTTTCCACCTTGATGAGGGAATAAATAATCCTAGTTCCTAGTTATTAAAATTACCAAATAAAACAAATCTTACACAGAGTGGATCATTGGTTAATTTTATATCACCATACAAAAATTTCCAGCCACTGGCCGAGCCTGTTTGGAACATGAGCCTCTCAACATTTCCTTTCTCCCCACCATCTCTCCTCCACCATGACCCAATCTCCTCCACACTCCCGCCACACTCTTCTGCCATCTGTCCCTTGGCTGTCACTTGACTTTCTGCTCCCCACTTCAATATCAAAAATCTCCTTTGGTATCCTTTCCTCCTCCATCTTCCTCACATGGCCGCACCACCTTAGTCGTGCCTTCTCTATCCGGTCCTACAGGGGCCCCTCCTTAACTACCTCTCTAACCTTCTTATTTTTCATCTTATCCATTCTTCTCATTCATATTGTATTTACTTCTCAGAAATTTAATTTAACAGGCTTTAATTATGCTTTCATCCTGCTCCCTTATACACACATTCCTGCTGCATATTACGACAATATCGGTACATAAAACATCTTTCATTTGATGTTTTGAATAAAGCTGGCATCTGCCTTAAGTCTGTAGTTGCTGCTTGCATTTTTTTTTCACTCTAATTTTACACACTAAATATGTAAATTTGATTTAAACTCCTGGTACCAATATTGCAAATTGTTTCAGGAACTAGTTGACCGCTGTGCTGCGCTTAGTGCCAAGCCCTCGGCTATCCAAGATCTGGTGGATGCAATGGGGAAATTGGCAGACACTTATCAAGATGTGGAGTCCATGTTACAAGAAGTTAAAGAACTGCTCGAGGTAAAATGTTTTGCCAAGCGCCAAAATTCTAATATTATTTCCTAAAGTCTAAAGTACTTAAAGAGTACATAAGATCAAATTTACCGAAATTTTATCTCTGAAATTATGAAAAACAACCATGTATGAATACAGTCCAGTAATGTCTAGATTTAACTCAAAACTTCCAAGATATTACCGTATCTATGCAAAATGAATAAATTGACAAACAAAAATGTTTTATATTAAACTTTAAATCAGGATTAGCTTAAACACTGTGTACTGTGCATGTCTGAATGCAAGTTTTGTGTATATATAACGGGTCTACATTAATTTTAGACATTATTTTTTCAATAGCAAAGAAATAATGTGAATAATTTCAAATTTATCTAAATATTATAATAATGTGCATGTCATAAAAGTTAACCTTTCAGAGATATTGTGTATTATATGGTTTTATTTCAAGTTTCTTTAGCGTATCTAAAGATTTTAGATTGAAATATACTAGTATCTGTCCCATTTATAAACTTTACTTTACTTTACATCCATTAATGTTTCCAACCTATGGCTTGGTCAATTTTTTATTCAAGCCATATATTTTCCTTTATTGGCTTGCTAAGCTTGTCATAGCTTCTTGCGCCATATAATTTAACTTAAGACTAGGACAGACACAACATCTCGTCCTTAGCCATTAATAATTCATCATTGTGAAGCGGGTAAACCCACATTTCACCGATGATAAATTTCTTGGCCACGCCGGGAATCAAACACGGGACCCTTAGCTCAGGGAACAGACATGCTACCGACTGAGATATGGTGTCGAATTGTCCCATTTATAAACTAATAACATTTTAATTTGGTTCTCATGTGTATGCAGCAAGAGGAAGCTAGGGAAAAGGAGTACCAAGAAGTGATGGGCAATCGCCCGCCTTCCATTGTAGCCACTGACCTGACCCGAGAAGCGAGGAAATATGAGGAGGCTCACGCTAAGGCATCTGAGTCAAACCAGACTCTTCACAAGGCCATGACTATGAACATTAGCAACCTGCGCATACTTTCCCTGCCTTTGGATGAACTGGATAGTCAGATTCCTTCACTCAAAGTTCTTGATTGTAAGAATATCATTATTAAAATCTTATTCAGAGTGTTCTATCGGTTGTTTATTAATATGTAATTGGTGTGTGGGAAGATTTGAAATTTATACTTGGGTTAATTGCCAACTAATAATGATACAAATGGTAGCTTCTCTCTTACTTACTGACCTTTCTATTTTCAATGCAAACCCACACCCCCTCCTTTCGTATCTTATTATTATTATTATTATTGCGCCGCGTCTTAATACCCATTTGAGCTATACACTTATATACTAATTACACTAATGGTTTTAGGGATTAGGAAGGTTATATGTATAAGAAGTGTATCCGCATTTTTGGAGGGGGTAGTGGGAAACCATTTTGGAAAACCCCACCCTCAATACACCCGATCGAAATTCGAACCTCAATCTCCCTGTAAGTCTTGTAGTTCCCACTACAACTTGGCAGGAACAATTTCATGCTGACAAGATTTGAGAAATTTGTATATTTATTCCAAAGTGAGCAGCTAGTATGATTGTTTGTCAGCCCCAGCGGACGACTCGTCGCGCAAGGAGATGCAGCACCTCGTGAACAAGGTGGAGGAGATGAAGAGACAACGCTCCATGCTGGCCACGCAGCTCAGAGACTCCATCACGCAGGACGACATCACTCGGCAACTGGTTACTAGGACTGGGGAGCCCCTTGACACCATATTCAGCCAGGAGATGCAAAAACATGAGAGATACGTAAGTGACATAAATTTGGGTGGGAAGGGGGACTCTTAATTCTTTTAGTCTCAATTCTGAATCACTTTTTGTCATTATGTTATCATCATCATCATCATGGGCATTATTTCATATAATTTGTTTTGATTTTCGTTCATGAAAAAGTGTACCTCGCACAACCCTACATTTCAACACTTCTAAAATAGCTTAATTAGTTATCTTAAGTAATAATATTTCGCTTTTTCAGGTCACATTTATTGAACAAAACCTATTGGCTCAAGAAAATATCCTGAAAGCTCTTACCGATGCCTACGCTCGCTATGCGGGAACTCGTAAAGCGACCAACGAAATCATCCGCAAGAGAGAGAGTATCATCAATGGCCTAATATCGTCATACGATGCATACGAAGACCTGCTTGCCAAGTCGAGCAAAGGCCTTGAGTTTTACCGCAAACTGGAGACAAACGTCAGCAAACTTCTGCAGAGAGTGAAGGGGACCTGCAAAGTTCAAGAAGAGGAGAGGGAACAGATCCTCTTGAAAAACAAGAAGTCTTTGCCTAGAACCAGGAAGGCGACGAGTAACACCAGCTCGGATAGCGAGTCCAATGAACCGAGCTCTAGTGGTCCCAAACTTAAAGATTATCTTCAAAATATGAAGAAGGGAGGAAGTGGTGGGGGTGGCGGATACTCTGTTGGTAGCCAACCCTCTAATCCCTATTTTAATGCGGCTGTAACGGGTTATGGTCATCTCCCATCATCAATTTCTCCACAACCCTCAGGTTACTACGACCAGTCGGGGATGGTTTCTCAGCTGTCCAGTGATTCAGGTTCACAGCAGTGGATCCCTTCAGTGAGACCTGCACCTGTAGGCTCTGAGGGTACTGGAGAGCAGACACCTTCTGTTTGTTCTAGCACTAACATGGCTTCCAAACAGCCCGTAGATGACGGCAAGCTTCAGCCTCACAGCCACGGGTCATATCAGATGCCAACAAGTGACAGCACTGGTATGAAGGCTGGTGCTTCGTATCCCCTCTCGGTTGCATATTCCAGTTACAACCCGGCTGGTTATGGCAGCAATACCCCCGCTTACCGAGCCTTGCAGATGCCTCTCATGCACCCTCAGTCGGCCTACTCTCAAGGCCATTTCAACTACAGTGACCAGTACGGCATGCAACAGTATGCTCAAGGTCAGGTCTTACCAGCAGCCAGTGAGAGCTCGTTGCCAACTTCAGGGTCATACTATCATGACCCCTCACAATCAACTGCAACATCTCAGGCAAATTATGCCGCTTACGCTGCCCCTGCCAATACACAGCAATACAACTCAACATACTCTCAGCAAGGTGGTGCACCACAGTACTCTTCAGGAACAGAGAGCTACACAGGTCAAAGCTACAGCCAAGGTTACACCCCTGTAGCGCAGGGCTATCCTACATCCTCGACGCCAAAGGGTGCGTCATATCCTTCATACCCTACATCAACTTCGCAAACTGCTTCATCATACTTTCCCACACAACAATCTTACTATCCACTAGCAGCCACATCGCAAGATGCTGCATTATACCACTCTACACAGAAATTACCATATTCTTCAACTTTCACCTCGCAAGATGCATCCTCATATACTGCTACTCAACAATCGGCATATCCTTCATCATCGGCTGAACAAATTTCAGACAATAATTCTTCCTATCCATACACATCCCCCTCAGCGATGGGAGGCTCAAATCAAGTGTCAACACAACAGCCAGGGGCTTCTTTCTCAACACCCTCATATACCGAAGGTTCGACAACTGACACTGGGGTCTCTTATTCTCAATACATGCCACAGTCTCAGTACTATCCTGGAGTTCAGGTTCCTAAACCAGGACTATCGCAGACATCTTCATATGGGGGACATCCGGGCTACAGTTTCAATACTACTTCTGGGACATACAACTATGGTAGTGGGTATCAAAGTTCATCTGCAGAGGAAAATAACTATAACGTAGGGGAGTATCAACAAGGCAATCAGCAGGGTTCTGTCTACAGCATGACAGGGACAAGCAGTGGCACTAATCCCACTAAAAGCAACTATGGCAGTGAGTTCCATGGAAACAGTGCTGCCTCGTCTAATTCAGTCACCTCCCTCTCAAGCGGCTCATCTAGTGAGGTTTCTCTTGTCCCTCAACCTTCATACTATCAGTATGATTACTCCGCTCAGCCAACAGATGTTGCCACTGTCCTTCATACCAGTAGTATTGCTCAAAGTACCGAGTATCTTTACATGAATGCTGGCACATCGACTTCGTTCTACACCAATGCAGGGACTAATTCCACCTCACAAACAAGCTCTTCACAGGTCTCTGTTGATGGCCAAACCTATGCTGCCCAGTATAACACAAACCAAGCTGAGAGCTACCAGACTCCTGAGTACATTCAAAACCAATATTACACTGTCCAGTACGGCTACCAGAATGCGAGTGGAATGCCAAACATGGACACTCCTCCACAGAGTCCTCATCATGTCATCGTGCAACAGCAAGGTGGTGTTAATTCACAGCAACAGAACCCACAGCAGCAGTCTGCTGTAAATCCCATGACCTATATGCAGGCAGGGGACCCCAACTCCACAACCATCACATATAGTCAGAAAGGGGCTTCACCTTATTCATCATCGACATCGGCTGAAGGGGCTGAAAGCAGCACAGAACCTTCTTCCAATTTGGATCTCTTGGCAGGATTAGATTTCTCTGTGAACCAAGCCCCACTTGTCCCGCAACAACCTGCGAAGGAAATTTTGGTTGAGTCTCCCATCAAACAAACAGTTGTCACACAAGCAGTCACTCCGCCGACTTCATTTTCTCCCAAAAAATCTTTACAGAATTCTGTTTCTTCACCGAAATTATCACCTCCTTTGGAGCAGTCGACCAGTGTCACAAATTTGAAACCTCAAGAAACCAACTCCAGTGAAAAACACAATGGAGATATCTCAAATTTAATGGTAAAGTACCTTAGTTCAAATATTAAATATTAGTTTTATTAGCATTTCATATATATATTGTGAATAAAATAAAGTCCATTTAGAAAGTTATAAATATGTAACTAAATAAAGATTATGTTAGTGCAGAAAAACTAAACACAAATAAAAGTAAAAACACCAACACACAGATACTAAAACAAGTATTTTGATGGAACATGGTGTTTTCCTTAAGGTGTAGTATACTGTAGTTAATACAACTCCATGTTACATTGAAATATTGGTTTGTAATTATTTGTTAAAGTCTTTACTTTTATCTGTGCTTAAATTTTTACAATCCTAACAAAAGTATTTAACTACATTTTATAAATATTGTGGTCGTTTATTAAAGGGCTTTAAAAATATGCAAAATAATTCCTTATTGCTACCTTTCAAGTTTAATAAAATGACTTATGTCTAATGTTGTGTTAGGAAACAAATTTAATGAGTTTTGATTTTCACTTAATACTAGAGATGAGCCACTCGAATCTCCGAATCCACATAATCCTGACAAGTATTCGAGAATTTGGTATTTTACTGGATTCGATGGTCGAATCTTTCACCTCATAAACAAAGCACAATTATTTTGAATTCAAAAATAACGCCAACTTGAAAAGCACAACTTAATCCATAATCATTATTTTGTTGGACAAAAGAGATAAGCATGAATAAAATGTTCTTTAAAAAAAATTATAATTATTAGGTGTGGAAAATCTAACGTGGCTAATACTCTATTAGATATTTGGTTGGGTTTCATGAAAAATAAATACTGTCAACAGTCAGACATCGATAAAACTCTTTATTTTTGCTTACCGGCCTATGTCTTGTATATGGATAGTTTGTTTGAAATCGATTCAGGTAATCTGATCACTTAGTAAGTGCTATCAAGTTTTAAGAATCAAATAACGACTTGCTAATTCATAATTTGTTTTCAAATTGATATTATCTAAGAGTTTATTATTTAAAAAAATATGTTATTGAAGTAACTGTAAAAATATTCAAGCATAGTCCTGCCTAGTAAAATTGGAATGAACATATTGCAAGTGCCGGAAATATGTTCGTGTTTTAAATACATCGCAAGAATCTAATGTATTTCTTGTTTTTTATGCAAAGATAGATAATTGATATAAAAGAATAATAATTATAACACATACTTAAGCATTATTAAGTTCACTATTTCCAAAGTATGTTTAATTGTTAAGCATGTTGTTTTAGTCTTTTTTTTAAATCTGTTTGTATTTTAATGTTTGCTTTCTTATTAAAATAAATTATAATCTTTCAATGATGATTAAAGTTGATCAAAAGGTAACTAGGCTTAATCTGTTGGTTTATTTCACATGTTTTTTTAGAAACTTAGCTCATTCTATCAACACTTTTAATGGTAATTAAAATACACTCAAATTTTGATTGATTTGATTTTAAAACAATAATATGAGTTTAGATTGTTTAATTTGGCTAGATTTCAATCAATATTTTGTGAGGTGTAGTTGGGGTTGATTAGAATTGAAAGCATGATTGAAATAAACCTTACTCTACAGCTTAGGCCTATATTGTGTAATGTAGGTCTATTTATTAGTCATTAAAATTTATAACAATTTGCTAGGATTCCAATTCAAGATTCAAAAATAAAATGTGGATTCGAGATTCGAGAAATAGTGTATTCGAGCCATCTCTCCTTAATACACTTTTTTTCTCTTCTATTTGGCTGTGTTTATAATTGAAAACGGGGGGGGGAGTTAAAATATTTTTTTTTATGCAGCCTTAAACTTGTCTTCACAATTTAAAAAAATCTCACTTTGAAAGTGAACACATGAACGACCTTTTCTACTGTCATAAAAATAAATAAATGGTTTTTATAATATCTATAATTTTTTATGGTTCTTTAGATTCTTCTGGACTATTCACATATCCTTACACCAATGGGGTAAATATGTGTAAGTTAGACCTAGAATTTTAGAGGAAATTTCAATTTACCCACATTGATGTGAAAAGAGTGAGTGTGGGAGTTAATTTAGGAAAAACCACTCTCATTACTCCCGGCCAGGATTCGAACCCTGACCTTCCTCTACCGAAAAACCAGATACGATTGACTTTTTAGTCTATGTGCCCCTTGAGGCGAGCTACTTCCATTTTTGGCATTTTAAAATTTATTTCATGGATAGTTTGTTACAGGTTCCACCATCTGATGGTAACAAGGAAAGCAAATTGACACTAAAAGTATTTGGGAAAGATCTTTACACTGACCCAGAAGCCCTCAATCAGTTTGTGCAAGAGGTGGAGAAATTCGAGAAGTTTGTCGAAGGCTTGACAACAAAAACTTTGAATGGTCCAACCCCTTTAGATATGAAATGGAAGGAACTCTTGGATTTTCAGGTTAGTTGCAGCTTAATTTTTCTCTAAACCTTTTGTATATTAGACCAATTCTTACCTGAATTTTTTAGTTACATATATTCTTACAGCTTTACAGGAGCCTTTATGCAAAATTATATGCGCTCAATTGGTATCATTGCTTTTTACCGAGCTAAAGGTCCTGGGCTTGATTCCTGGCATGTTTGAAAAATGTATCATTGTTAAAGTTTTGGTATCCCCTTTCACAGTGATGAATTAACG
The DNA here is from genome assembly GCA_902141385.1 of Timema californicum. Classification (NCBI taxonomy): domain Eukaryota; kingdom Metazoa; phylum Arthropoda; class Insecta; order Phasmatodea; family Timematidae; genus Timema; species Timema californicum. The sequence continues at coordinate 62,527 of CABFOW010001977.1, forward strand.
GCTGGGGTCTGGATATTGTGTCTGTTCTTGATCTATATATAAGTTATTATTATTAGCACCGCGTCTTACTACCCTTTCTGGTTATATGCACTATATATGTTAGTTTATAAGTTGTGTGCTGACATAATTAATTGGTTCAGAAAGTGCATGTTAAATACCTCAAATAAATGAAATTTAAATTTAAAAATACAAAAACCCGCCTTGGTGGCGTAGTTGGCTAACGCGCTAGTCGTGTTGAGCTCGACTGCTGAGGACGGGGAGATCGAGGTTTGAATCTCGGTCGGGTGAACTGGGGGTGGTTTTTCCTAAATGGTTTTCCACTCTCCTTACACGCAAGTGCGAGTTCACTTGAAAATACCAAATTTTGTTTAAATTATTGCACTATAAATATTCATCGTGTAGGTTATAACATTATCTCATTCTCTATAACAATATGATAACTTCAAAACTATATTCTTGTATTTAATGTTTGATTTAATTTTAATCTAGTAAAAATTATGTCTTATTGTAACAAAGTAAATATTAACTTGTAATTTTTTTAATTAATATAGTTCATATTAAATTTACAAGTTAAATAGAATACAAAAAATCGTATGCTGTTATTATGTAAAGTTTTTGAGAAAAAGGCTATACAACTTTATTGTGCTTATATAGTAGGTGTTCATTCGAATCTTAAAACCATTAAATGTATTCACTACAAAAAATTTGAATACTTCACCTTTACTCAAGACCATATATTCTAACACGGTTCATTATTTAAAAAAAAGCATTTACATGACATTGAAAATGTGTTAATGTGTTTCAATGTTTTTATTTGTTTAACAAAGGAAAAAGATGCCCACAAGCACAGTATTTCTGTTGCACGTTGCTATCCAATGAAGAATCGTTTTCCTGACATTCTACCATATGACAACTCCAGGGTAGAACTGCCTTCTACTAAAGATGATTATATAAATGCTTCATTCATGAAGGTATATGTCCAAGAACTAGTTTTAAATTGAATTCTAAAATTTGTTCATATTTTTTAATATGCACACACTGATAAAATATTTCCATGCTAGGGTATCTATTGCATAAATAAAGACAATATTTATACTTGGTTAAGGTTTAAGAAAGGAAAACATTTTATTGGTATTTTCATTTCATATATATAATTTAATCCGGTGAATGTATTTACACTATGATGACAGTATTTCCGATGTCATAATTTGTATCTTCAAAAAAAAGTTTTTAATCCTTAGATTTGCACAAAAATCACAAAATGTCTTAACTGTTGTTACTGTGATTTACTACAAATTTTGTGATTTGGAGAAACATGAAATTTGACTTAAAAGTGAATTTTCCCCTCGATATAACTGGATTTTTCTACTGTTAATTTTTGGTTCTTCAGAAAATTTTACTCGTATTATATGCGCAAAAAACCGGCAGATTCCTACATAGGTCTATTTTGTAGCATGTTGGAACTGTACTGGCTGGCGGGTGGGAATCATTGTGTGTCTAATAATAGACCCGAGGTCAAAATAAAGTTGGAGAGTATTTTAGTGTCACTGAACTGATAATTCACTATGTCAGTGTTAATTGGTAGAAAAGAAGTGGTCAAATAAAACAAACAAAAGAAAAGCATTTGCCTACCGGTCTTAAGCGCCTAGGTCTGGTGTGGGTGTCAAGCACAATCCAATTTTCATAGGAAAGGTCCCTTAGAACACATTTCTTTACAACCAAAATTGATAACATTTTACCATATTATTAGTGTTATTTTATTGCTATTAATACTATATATTTCAAAAGTGACATTTGCAAATAACATGAGCAAGCTTATGAATTCATAAAAGCAAATTTAATAATGTTTCTAGCTGTAAAATAAGCTTCTTGTGAAAATTGGAGTGTACATAATTTTATATTGGTTTGGGGTGCTCTACTGAGTTGATTGGCTGGTTACAGGATGTGACACCTCTCACCCCACCATTCATAGTTACCCAGGCGCCCCTACCCTCCACGTACTGCGACTTCTGGACCATGGTGTGGGAACAACAGGTGGAAGTGGTAGTCTGTCTGCTCAGTGACTCGGAGGTACAACATTTTAATAAAATTACTGAAACATATGTCATTAAATCAATATGTTAGATAAACATGACAAAATACATAATTATGAAATTTTTGGGGTACATCAGTCCCCTTCTTCAACAGACGAGAGTAAAACAGATTTTCTATGACATCATTGATATAGGTTGATCATGGTCACTTAAATACTGTTGTTGCCTGTTTCTTGGTTCAAAAAAAGGCTTAGGCTTGGATTCTGCAGCTGCCTGTTCTAACTTGTGTCTTAACTCTTGATAGTATTTATACTTTATTTAATTAGTTAATTATTAAAATATATTGTCTGTTGTTATTGTTTGTGTATAAATTACTGACTGGTGTGAGTAGGACTGCTTAGAATAAAAGGAGAGAAGGTTATTAGAGATTGCGACCGGCGGGTGCGGGTACCAGGATTTGGTTATATATTGGTGAGTAAGTTCCCACCCATGAAACTGGGAAACATTGTAACTATTGGGGAGGGTTCATACAAGTCAAGTAGACAAATAAATAATAAACTTAGACACTCAACCTCCAGGTTAAAATGGTTGCGCTCCTTTTGAAAGTTTGAATCTTTCAACACTAGGATCGCTGCGGTTAGTCCTATCATCCATCATCCAGCAGTGACACTAGCGAAGCCCAATGTTGAAGAACTCAAGCTGGCAAAAGGAGCGCAACGAAACCCCCATAAGGTTGAGTGTCTGTTTCTTACTTGTCTGTGGTCTAGTACTATCGCATGAGTCAAAAATCTGAATTATGCGTTTGGACATAAAGTGCTACTGGTTTGTCAGGATTGTTTTAGTTGGTGTCAAAATGGTGACTATTCGTTTTTGTTGTCTGAGTGTTCCTGTGGTGAGTCCAATGTATCGCGCAATGCAGTAGTTGCATTGTAGCTAATATATAAGATTTTCTGTGGAGCTTCATAGGTGGGAGCTTGCTCACCAATCTAAACTAATCCAGGTACCCAACCCCCGCTCCCGGTCTCAGCCTTAGATAACATTTTCTCCTTTTATTCCTAGCAGACTCACCACTCACACCAGTCAGTAATTTCTTCACAAACACTATAACAGATAATATAATTTAATAATTTAGCAGACTCACCACTCACACCAGTCAGTAATTTCTACACAAACACTATACCAGATAATATAATTTAATAATTTAATATAGTATACATACTTTAAATAAGCTCATAATAATTATATAAATTCCTTTAAGTGATTATAATTCCTTTAAGGGATTATGGTGCCCAACACAATGCTTTGCACCATTAAAATCTTTTCTCTGACACCCTTTTGAGCTTTTCCCATGAGTTTTTGAGTAGCTAGTAACTGAAAAATAAATTATGATTCAGTTTGATACTATCCATACCACCTGCATATACACCATATTCTATCCCTTAGCTGAACAACCAAGTGTACTGGCCGCTGGAGAAAGGTCAGGAGCTTGCGATGGGAAAGATGAAGCTGTCACTGCAGAGCTCCAACGTGAGACCTCATTGGACGGAGAGGATCCTGTCTATTTGCGTGGGTGAGACTAGAGTCTCCAGAGTCATCGTTCACCTGCAATTTACCGCCTGGCCCGGCAGGTTTGTGAACACAAAACTACTCATCAGAGTGGTGGTTTCCATCCTTTCGCCCTAATTATTCTCTCTGAGGCCATCGCAACCCCTTAAAATCCCAGATTTTAAATTATTGTTTTGACTGAGTCCTAACATTGATCTGCGCTCTCTCCACATTTAATAACACAATAGGGATAGGTGGAATTGAGAGGAAATGTACCCTTATTTGCATGGAGAGAGAGGAGGAGGAGGGTGGAACTGTTTTGCAAAAAACAATTACCCCCATTACACTTGTCCAAAATTCAAATCCTAACTTCCTTTTCACCGACAAACCAAACCAAAAGTGTGATGTTAAGCTCATGTTCCCATCAATGCTTGTTTAAATTATTTTAAATGCCTATAATGCTCATACTAATGTAACTAAGCTGCTGTAAAAGAGAATCAACAAGCAGGGAAGGGGGGGAGGGGAGATTTTTTGCTGTAATGCTAGCAGCGTCACAAGGCTGCCAAAATAAACTAAATCATCAAGAAACTATCAGTGGATTAGCCAAAAGGAATCTAAGCAGTAATTTGTTTTTATCATTTTAACCAACACATAAAAAGTGGTAAAAAAGGCATAAAAAGGGTTAAAAGGGTAAATATTGCAAAAATGGCTGAAGGAATATTAAGGGTAAAAAGTAAATGTAATCCAAATTTTAAAATTCTGGCCTCCAGGTGCACATGTTAGTACACAGGGGCTAATTATTTTTAATTTTCAGACCTCTGCCTACTGCAGATACTACACAATGTTCATGACAGACAAACTCTGTATCTTTCTTTGTTTGTATATCTATCACTGGAACCACTTAACCATAGTAAGCTGGTAATAAAACATATGCCTTGAATAAAAAACTAACTCGGCCCACAGCAATAAGAACTGCCTCTGCTTTTCAACCAAAAATATAACTCGATAGATAGATCATGCTACTCTTTAGTTTCTCTGAATAGCTATACATATTGTTAATTGCAAGTTGATGTTTTATGATTGCCAGAAGATATCTTTTTCTGGGATAATTTGTTTGACTATTGAATAAACATTATTGGTGGGACTAGATCAAATATTTATTCATCATAAAGAAAAAATTGTTCAAAACTCAAGTTTTTTTTTGTTTTTGAGGGAGAAAGGAAGCAACACTAGTTTTTGATTTGGTGGACACCTATCAAGGCCGTTTCCGAATCATATTTGTTTTTTAAATTAATACCACTAATTTTTTTAACAACATTTTACACAAAAAATCAAACAACATTTGCCAGAAACGGTTTTATTTGACATAATTTTTAAAAATACTTTAACTTGTATATTTTTATAACAATTTTTATTTTATAATTTTTTTTACATTATGTTATTCTTTTTACATTAAATGTAATATTATTTATGTCATGTTTAAGTTATTAGTTATTAATCCAATATCTATCCGACACTCTATTGTTATAAATATGTTGATACAATCCCAACAGCTCCTTCCCGGCATCTCCTGGTCCGTTTCTAAGCTTGGTGTGCGAGGCCTTAACATTCTACTGCCAGCAACGCGCGGCCTCTCACCCTGTGGTGGTGCACTGTCTGTCGGGCGTGGGGCGCACCGGCCTGTTTGTCCTCGCCACCGCGGCTGTTTGCGAGGTCCAGGCTGGACAGGGACTTCTTGACCTAGTCCCCACCGCCTCCACCATGAGCGCTAGTCGTAAGAACTCCCTGAGAGATCGAGAACACCTAAAGTTTGCTTACCAGGCTGTGCTGTACTATGCTCAGGACTTGCTGATGAAGCGTGAGTTGTTTCTTTGCACTATTGTAATATGTCCTAATGCCTGAATGGTCAGATTATTCTGGTTTGATCCCAAGAACAATCAAGATAAACAGTATTTCCTTCTTAATCTGTTCTTTTAACCTGATATTAAAATTACTGGTACTGAGACCAGGTGTGTATAGTATGTGGTAATTCTTTGCATCAACAACAACCTTTTTTTAAAAGTTTTTAGAGGGTTTGAGAGACCAATTTTTTTAATTTGAGTTGCTCTCGAACAAGCTTTTAATAAAGCTCCCAAGTTTGGAGTCGAGCCGAGCTTGTATTGAATAAATATATAATTTTAGAACTTAATTATGTTAGTAAAAAAATCCAATCAAATATGTCTTAAACTTGTTTTTAAATAGTTAAAACTTAAAATCCATTCACTTGATGTTGACCACCTACCAAAGAGAGTAGTTAGAACATTAATGATTTTAAAAATTTACCTTGAATACTTTTTGCATTAATCAATACTTGGTGCTATCTTGCACTGAACTTATTTTTATTCTTACAGCCCTACAGAGAGATGCCTTTCCTAATGTTTCTTCTTTATCTACTCTTCATACCTTCACTCATTCAACAACCAGTTTATTCAGATGCTTACCTTGACATTCCATTGACCATCTGCATATTACCTCTTAGTTGGGTTCTTCTCATATTATACCCCCCTCTCCTCTTTCACCTCTAACTGTACATTATTTCACAAACTACATATCCAACCAGTAGAGAGGAGAGTAACCAGCTTAGGTGGGTGCGTGGTCAAACACGCTAATCTCGTGTTAGACTAGATTGCTGAAGACGGTGAGATCGAGGTTCAATCCCAGTCGGGTGCACTGAGGGTGGCCTTTTATTAACGGCTTTCCCTTCTCCCTCCACGAAAATGCGGGTGCACTTCCTCTAAATTAAGCCTTACTCATTAGTGTAATTAGTGCATAGGCGTATAACATGAATAGGTAGTACGATGCAGTTCTAAAAAAAAAGTAGACACACAATATAAGGCAAAGAAATAAACTTTTTCAAGAAGCTCAAATTGCTAATAAATCTGTCAATCCCAAGCCTCTAGCTTAATATTATTTAAATTGAAAAATGACACCTGGACACGAGAATCAAGCTCGGAACCTTTGGCTCACTACTCCAATGCTATACCGCTGAGCTGTCCAGCAGTTGTTTCGTCACTCAGGGTCATTCTTCGCTCATATTTTAAGCCAGAGTCTGTGATGGACATGTGTAAATAGTCAGCTGCATATGAGTGATCAATTAAGATCATGTGCTATCAGATAACGCAGCCATCTTCAACTTGGGAGGGATTTATGCTGCCAATAGTATTAGCATCGTCATACTAATCCAAATCTCCCAGGTTCAGTTCTTGTGTCCAGTTGTCATGTTTCAATTTAAAGAGTATGATATTTGGTTGCGACTATAGCCGTAACTAACAACTATATTGGCTTTGTTGTTTAATCCATATCTATTTTATGCTCTTCTTGAAAATCTAAGTACTTAACTCACAGATCCTTGGTTATTATTTATTGTTTTAATTTTTTTTAATTGTGAAATTTAACTGATAACTCATATTAAAACAGTTTCACATGATTGTCTGCTTTTGTGTCAATGTTTTGTTGTAATTAGTTTGAGATGTGGTGAAGGTAAATGTAAATCTTGAATTTATTGATGCTTTGGAAATAAGTCTATGGCCTTTTGATACAAGCTTTGCTGTTTATTCAGAAATATTTTAAAATGTGTTAACTGTAAACAACAGGAAAGTGGAGTGAGGTGTTTGGTGAGCACGTGTACTAAATGTCAAACTGATATAGTCTGATTTACCAATGACGGATAGGTTGAGGTTGAACTAGTTCCGCTCTTACACTCCACACAAATGCATGTACAACTTCTCTAAAGAATACCTGAATCATTACATAATTATTCTAAATATGTGGATACTTGAACAATGCAAAGAATTTTATCTGGCTTTAACCCTATGGGTGCCAAGAGAAATGTAAAAAAAATGTGCTAAAACTGCCAAGATAATTTGTTAAAAAAATACAGGATTTTGTTTAAATTTTAATAACTCATCAGTCTTTGAACGTCTTGCACTCAAATTTTTACACAAGCTAGCTAACATGCTTGCCAATCCAATTATATAATTATATATACACTTTTTTAATTTTTTAAATATGATAAAAAAATCACTAGCCAAAATTAATTTTTAAGCTTTGAAAATTGTAATATCTTGAAATAGAATAAATCACTGAAAATATCATAAAAACCTGAGTAAATAACAAAGTTTACAAAAAAAAACCACTTTAGATTTCATGCTAAAATTGGGTTATGCATAGCAGCTGTTTCAGTGACCATCAACTTTGGCAGGGTTATAGGAAAATAAAGTCTAACATAAATAATTGGCTTGGTATAAGAAGGAAAGGGGGGGGGGACTTCAAACCTGGTACTTCTGCATAGATATGAAGAGGTTGGGGTGGATTATCCTGATCTTTAAGATTTATTTCATCCCTTTAGGACTCACTCGAATTCACACTCGCCTTATCAATGTCAGCTGCCACTCCTACTTGTTCCGATTTTTCACACTCACTAGAATATAATTCCTGTTCAGTTTCATTATTTACAAATTAAAAATCTCTGCTTTCATTATCACTAATAAATTGATCACTCTATCTTGAGCTATTAATAAATATTATAATAAATAAAATGATAAGATATTAGGAAAATGGTAGAGCACAAATAAAATTAAAAACACAAATATTTACACATACTTCGATATTTCGATGCTATAATAGCATTGAAATATCGCAGTGTGTGTAAATATGTGTTTGTGTTTTTAATTTTATTTGTGCTCAACCATTTTCCTAATATCCTATCATTCTATTTATTACAAAATGTTTTTGCTCAATGCACTTTTTTTATACATATAATAAATATTGTAAGTATTTCTTTGTCTTGAATCACAACTTTTCTCTTAGTAGCCATGTTTACAAACAAGGTCAAAGATAAAACTCATAAAGTTAGAAAATAATTGTCATGTTTGATACATCAAAACTCTTAAGTGCAAAGACAAATAAAGTTAGCTTGAGCATACGAGAATGCAGTGGAAATAAAATATACCCTATCAGTTGACTTCATACTGAACTAAGAGCTTGAAAACACAGGATCACTGTGAGCGATGCTGGCAATTTTAGTAAATATTTCATGCATCGCTATGAGCGACGTTGGCACTCAAAGGGTTAATAAACCAAAACATTGAAATAAAAAAATTACAGTAATATTTTATTATACCTGTCTGCCCAATGACAGCATTGTAAAGTGTGAACTGTGTTCTTCTTTTCATTGTAAAAGCCATATTGTGTTCGTCCCTTTTATATGTTTCTATCCACCTTTCCTATACCTTCTTACAAATATATTTCATAGCGAATTTGAGTAAAAAAGATATCTAAAAACCATGTTTAAAGTAAAACACATTTGAAATACAGTCCAATCATTTTTTCACGCCAAATTTGGAAACTTTTTTTTATTATAGTTGGGTTAGTTCCAGTATGTTACGAATCTGAATCTCCAATTTATCTTTAAATCTCGAATCTGAATTTATATTAGAATAAATTTGTTAATTAAAATCACAAATATTGGTCCTATGATCATCTACCATGGATTGTTTTTATTTTGAAGCCAGAGTAAGAGCTAGTTTGGTTAAAATCTGTTAACAACTAATTAGTTATGAAAGTCTTGGGGGGGCAATAAAAATGGGCTTGCATTGGAACAGGTTAAAGATAATGCTTTAACATGAAGGATGATTCATATTTCGATCGAATATTTTTATATTTTGAATGCTAATCAGATTAGTTTCTAAACTACAGTACAAGTTTGTTTTTATTTTCAGTGTGTGCTTTTCGCAACGTATAATTCTCGCACACTACTTAAATATATCATGATAATTAATTTTCCTCCATAACTATAAAGTTATTTATCACTCCTGAACAAATTGTTTTCATCGAGTTTTTTTTTTTTTACCAATGTTGCCATTAGGGGGTATCCTGACAAGCCGTTCAACATTTGAAGATAAACGAAGCCGAGCAGGCAAGTCACACACTCGGCATCCCTCGGAAGACTTCTTATTGGGCCCACCTACAGATCTTAGCCAACTACAGTCAGGAGTCGAGAAAATGGGGTTAGGTAGCTGGTATTATGCTTGGCTTTTGGCTGTGCTGGTTTTTGCATTGTCTTGGGTTTATTGGGAGAAAAATTTGAGATTGGATTGTACAGTAAGTTTTGCTATAATGTTGAGTTATGTTACTGAAAAACCCAACTTTATAGAAAACGTTGTAAAAGTTTAAGTTTTGCCATAAGAATCAACGTTAAATCTGAAGGCTAGGTTCCGAGGTCCCCAATATCCTAAAAAAATACTTACAAACCTACAAGGCATTTAGTTTTGGGATGGGGACAGGAATGAATCGCTGACTATGCTTCCCTGCCCCTCATGTGACAGTTGACAGACAAAAGCTACTATACACATGTACAAAGAGAGATAAACACGAGCCACTGGTGCAAGTGAGACCTAATGGAAAATATGTTTACAACAGCACACTCATTAATTACTGTGAGGGAAGGGTGAGTAGAAAAGTGTGTGACATCACCTCCATGACTCATCCCATAGCACTGGAAGGAGTGGTTGGCGAACAATTCAAACTTGAAATAGATTGATTGATTCGGCTGAAAAACAGGGCTGTTATCAGTCAGTGGCAATGTTAACTAAAAGGAGGTTCACATATTATTAACAACGTTACAATAGACAACATTAGATCAGCACTTACTGTACTATCACCTCAAAACAGGGAAATAATCTCAAGAGAGATATCTATAGTTTTAAATTTCTTTAAATTGTGTAATGATCTTGCTTATTTTGAATGATTAAAAATACATTTTGCTTATGAATTGTTACTAAAGCTATACCACAGCTAATAAATGGGATGGTTACAATATTACTACTTTTCACTTAGGGCCAGTTTCATAATCTGACAGGGTGCTCCACAAATGCGGCACTACACTAAATACAAGACACCTACCTAGAGTCGAATAGAATGGGTCATTTTCGTTTCTGCAAAACTGGTGCGTTGATTTAGGTAGCTCTCGCCTTTTATTTAGAGTAGTGCCGCACTTAAGAAATCTGGCCTTAATCACTACCAATTTATTTATCAATAACAGTTTGGTAAAATGGAAGGAAATTTGAGTTAAAGTTTTTATGTGTAAAAATATTTTTGGGCAAAAGCAAATTGAATATTAAACTTACTACACTTAGTAACCACATCACTTTCTGATTATCTGTGATAGGCTTTGTGGAATTTCAACAGGACTTTTTATCTTAATTAAAAGTGTTTCTGTTCAAATCAGAAATGGGTTAAATCCTATATATCTAAAAATTCGAATCTAGAATATTATTATAATTTCAAATCTTATATATAAATTTGAATCCTCGTATCATGAAAAATGTAAATTTCAGTTGAATTGAAAACTTTAAAATTTAATGGTGACCTGGTAGTCTAGGGGTAAGGTATCAGACTTCTGTGCTGGCAGCCAGGGTTAATTCCTCGGTCCCGGCACAGATTTTTCTGATTACCAAACCCTTCCTTCACCTCTGACAAGACATCTTGTGAATGTGGGGAATGCCAGGCCTCCACCGTGGTTCGGATTCCACGTTAAACTGTAGGTCCTTCATTTCATCTCACAATCACCCTACCATTACACATTAGTGTAAGTGCGTATAACCCAAACGGGTAGTAAGACGCGGTGCTAATAATAATAATTTAAAATTTAATTGAAAAGAGTGTGTTGAATTCTTAGTCACTGGCAAATGATATTTTGTTTGTCATGTCTATTACGTCATACATAATAGAGAGAATACTTTTTTTTAAATTAATTAGCAGGTCCAGTCTAGAAAACTGAGGTTAACAGTTAAAAGGTTTTTTTGGTGCTGACCACATGACATCATCTATCTGTAGAAGTTGGAACTATCTTGATCAACAGACAGCAACCAACTGTTTTGTATGGTTCGATCGCAAGCTTATGAAGCCATAAAGTTTTTTTATTAGTTTTACTTTTTTTGTCCTTTTGTGGGATTTTGTTACTCCCAACTAACTACAGAAGTATATATAATTTATTTTACCAGCTGCTTAAAATTTCTATTTCAAGTCGAAGTATTCATAATTGTATTCAAAATGATTGAGAATTCCCAAATACCATAGAATCTCTAGTTCATATGCTGCAAAGCCTGTGTAAAATATTCAAGATGTGTTAAGATTATTCTGTGAACAAAATTAAACTGAGCATATCTTCCGAAGCAATGTTTGATTTATTTTTCCAAAAATAGTGTGTTATAAAAACCGCATAAATGCTGACCTTAACTTGCATTACCTTCCATCCCACCTTAAGGACCATTTTGTACAAAACAACAGGGCTGTTAATGGTTTTTTTTAATGCAGAGGTAAAATACACACAGTTGATTGATCAGCTGATGGGTCATATTTGACATCATTAAATCTAACTAGATATATTTTTATGTTTGACCATTTTAAGGGGTGTGATGTGTACTAATAATAAAATACACAACAGTTAAAATAATGAAAGCGATAAAATACATCCCTTGGCATAAAAATTTATAAATTTAGACTTAGTAACTCATTGTCAATTCAACGTTAATTATTTCAGCACGTATATTTGTTCAAAGTATATCTGAAACCAAGTTCATGTTAAGTAAATAAAGCAATGTATGAATACTTTAAGATATTACTGTTATGACACATAAATTGATTGTTTGTATTGCATGATTTTTTTAAATGAAATATGTGTTTGTGCTGCTTATATAGCATGCGATTGCTTGGGAATGTGATTAATACACTTGAATGCACAAAACAGGAACATATTGTTTGTGCTATTATTCTCTTCACCCTGCTGTCGGATCTCCCAACATGCATTCCTTTGCGTTTGCAGCTTATCAACACATTTTTATTACTGTATTTAGTTACTTGAGCTAGGGTCAAAGACCAAAGTACAGCCACACCAAAATACTATACAGTGAACTCATTAGTCACATAAGTACCTCGCAATTAATATAATTACTTTTGCGTACGATTAATAATAAATAGAGAAGATATGTTTCCCTTTCTGTTTAAAAGAGTTGAAATAATTGACCCTTTAATTTTTCCTAAATATAAAAATATATATATAAGCTTACAATATTATTTATATATCTGGCAAGTAATAAAATACTTTAGATTTGAAAATCTAAATCAATTATATGCCTCTTGAAAGCTTCACTTAGAATCAAACACACAATTACTACTCGACAAACGACGATGTAAGTTTGCTATATAATGATATTTTGTGTTATAAGAATGTAAAATTATTTCACTGAATAAAATTATAATACGATCTGAATATTATGGCCGGGCAATGTTTTATTAAATACATAACAAGTATATACTTATCTAGTTAATAAATTTAAGTCAACGTTAAAAAAATTATCTCTCAAACAGTTTGTGCTATTTGAATTTAGTTAGTTTTTTGGGTGTATTGCAAACACAAAATGAAAAGTTTGGTATATTGGCTGGTACTGGTGCTTTGTTTGGTTGTAATACCAAAGTTTGTGTTGTTACTCTTATATGCTGGTTTTATGTTGTAGCCTAACCTAGTCACCACTTGTATTTGCATTCATCCTTTATTCTGTTCTTTTTTCATTACCGTTAAGGGTAGCACCATTTATTGACCGGTGTCTTAAGATGCTATAAAATGTAAGGAGCTATGTGTGCAACATTTGAAATAATTTCATTGGATTACTTACTTCAGCACATATATTTAGTATTATTGTTTGTGTTGGGATTGCAGGAATAAAATGTATGTACATAGTGTGATAATAGAGTATATTGATTGTTTTATACATAAACTGATAGAGCGTGCTTGGCTACCGTCATAAACAGAAATGTATATTGGGCTCGTGGTTGGTTATTATACGAGGAAAGTATTGCAGACTAAACCATGCATTCACTCTCCTTTAATAGGTGATCATAATTCCTTTTCCAATTACAGGAGTGTAAAGCGTTATTTGTGTTCCTCTTTTCGTTCTGAACACACTATTGTGTTTGATCCTATCATCATAATCATTATCACCATCACCAATATTTTCTAGCTTGTGGAGTCACTTTAGTAAAAATGCTTCCTTTTCCTTTATCCTTCTACCATTCTTCCCCCTTTAATTTCTTCCATTCTCCTCTAACCTGTACACTTTCTGTTATCTGCTTCTCCCATCTCTTTCTAGACCTCCATTGCGATATTTTTCCTACATACTTCATCTCCATCATTCTCTTTGGTATCCTCTACTATCCCATGTACTCTCTGTATGCCCACTCTTTCCTGAATAATTTTGTTCCTATTCTATTCCTGCCCATGATGGCTAACATGCTCTATTTGACCCTCTAATTGTTACAATGTTTGCATTACTCTTTATTCAACTTAAAAAATATATAATCACAAAAATAATAATAAAATGTTTTATGTGTAACATTTCTTGACAGTTTTTTGTTTGTTTAAAATCACCAATTGGTTATAAAATGTATATAGTTTTGGTCCATACACACTTGCTCACATTTGCATATTTTAATTGACTCAAATATCTTTTATTACAATAACAAAAGGCCAAATATCATAATATTTCAACAATCTAAAGTTGAACCTTACCTAAACTGAGATTTTATTGAATTTTTCATTTCAGCTGCAACAAACAACAGTGATAGTTTGACGACATTGCCTGGATACAGGTGTGACGGTGGCGCTGATAGTCACCCCGCAGGCCAACTTGTTGGTAGCAATAGCGGCAGTGTTTCTAACTCGCGCAGTTCCACACCTCCCTTTGGTTACCTTCCCAGCTTAGCCGACCCGTCTAAGTTCAGCCTGAAGACTGAGGCGGCCCAGGACAAATCGCGAAAACGCTTCACGAGGGAGAGTTTCGAATCCAAGCGTAGAGAGTCCACGACCAGCCTGGATTCTTCTCAAATCGATACAGACGATCCTCTGAGCCTGATTGATCCCCTTTGGCCTCTGAAAAGACTTTGATTGACAGATACGTCGACATGTTTTGGTTGTGAAACATTGCAAAGTTCATAGCTGTGTAAAAGAAAGACTGCCTATTTATATTGATTATTGTTCTTGGAATGAATGAATTCAACATCTAAATATGTTGTAGGGCTGAAATTTTTATATGAGAGTTTCAACTAACTTTTAAATTCAATGTATATTTGTGCTATAATTGGTGTCACTTCATAATGGTAATAAGCAAGTGTAAAATTGGTGTTGTTTTGCATATAGTCTCATTTTTTTCTACTAAATAGGAAGTTGAAAAAAAGACTTAGTAAAACATCATACTTTACATAATGATCTATAAGTATTTTACAAATATGCTAAATAACTTCTAAATATGACAGCAATTTCAAAAAATTAAATGTCAAAGGCATTAAATAATATGTAATTTCTGTGTTGCTCATTTTATGAATCTGTAAAAAAAAAGTCTTACCCATTTTTACCCAAATTTTAAAATTACAATTTATTGTATGTGAATATTACATTAATGAATTCAATATGATACAATGTAATTTATTTGGTTATTTGTAGAAAACTAATTGATCAATGTTGTGGTCTATTAATTTTGTGAATATTATCACACACAAAAAAAGCGAGACATTGTTATGACACAATGTGTTACCTTGCTTATGTTATTGTAAAATGAGTAGTTATGTTATTGTGTAGAATTATAAGATAAAATTAATTTTAAATAAATTACTAGATTTATAGCTTATTTTATGGATACATTAATTGTATCTACATTAAGGAGAACTCATTTTTATTGTTTTTAATTTTGTTTATTTAAAAAAATATCTTAAATTTAGTGCTATTTAAAAAAAATTGTATTCACTCTACTCTTAAACCATTTATAAATAATATAATGTTTGAAACCCTAACATATTTGAACGTGTTGACCAAAAGAAATATATATTGGATTTAATATTCTACTTTTATATTGCTTAATACTTTTACTTTTAAATTATATAATACAAATTTACACAGCAGCAGCATCATTATGAACCGACTCCAGCCTGTGGCTAGGTGTATTTAGTAAAATTTACACATGAAACAATATAATATATGGACAAAGGTGCATGAAAGACTGATAGAAATTTGTCCCATTGGCAGCAGTATACTGTTTGAATTTTATTAGTTATATTAATAGTGATTTAGTAAGGAGAAATATAATAATAAATATTCAAGGAACACCCAATAAACAATAACAAAAGGATCTAATTAAAAAAGAGAAGATATATTGAATAGAATACTGGCAAGCCTATAATTAATGAAAACTTTACAACTTTATAATTCCTATTAAGGGGAGTGAAATCTAGTAAAAAAAGAACAGGTTTTTCCTTATATTTCATATCACTTATTATCTTTTCATTTTTAATTAGATCCATTTCTTATTGTTTATTGGGTGTTCCTTGAATATTTACTATTTGAATACTCTTATTCCTTTCATTATAAAAGCCATTTTGTGTTTATTCTATGTATGTCAAACTCGATTCTTCAATACGCTCGATTATTATTGGTATCGAAAGAATCGATAATTGATCTTATTAAGATTCTTGATACTTTGATTCTTAACATTCAATGAAAGTATTGGTAACTCAGCGTATAACCCGAATGGGTAGTAATACGCGGTGCTAAATATTATTATTGGTAACCAAACAAAACAGCAAAATTCATAATGAGTAGTAACAATTATCTCTAATATTAAGTATATTTGCCGTTATTTTCTAAAGGTTTTATTTAGTTCACTTAACGACCCTAGTTTGAGAATTTAAAAGACTTGTTTTTTCAATCATCATATTATACCCCTTTTTTAAATTATGTATAATGGTTTGACTCAGTGAGGCTTTATTTGTAAGTAAAAATACATGCTTACTATTGTAATTCATAATTGTTTTTATCAATCATGAATAACATAGATGAAATAAAGTGCATTGAGTAAAAATGTTTTGTGATAATTTAAATGATAGAAAATTAGGAAAATAATAGAGCACAAATAAAGGTAAAAACACTAACACATATTTATATACAATATATAATGGCATCAAAATATTGAAGTGTGTGTAAATATGTGATGGTGTTTTTACGTTTATTTGTGCTCTACTATTTTCTTACTATTAATATAATTTAATTACTACAAATCATTAATCGTGAATAATATGCGTTAATATTTTGAAAATGAACCATTTTCTCTGTTAATTTTTTATATTTTTTTATATATTTTTTGCTATGCTTGGAAGTTTAACAAACATTTTTAAATATGGGGTTATATGCTTGGAAAAATATTGAAATAAGAAATTGAAAAATTCAAGTTGAAATTAAGAATCAGAATTGAGGAAAACGGGTAGCATGACATCTTTAGTTTATTCCATGTGTATTTTAAAGAATAAAAGTTTGTTTTCCCTAAAGAGCTATAATTACTTGTTTAGTTGTCTCAAAGTAGATTTTTACAAGCATAATGAATATTACACTGATTCTTGTTTGATATGAAAAGATTCATTAGCTTAATAGAATTTAAAGGACGAGGAAATCTCTCAAAAAAATATAAGTGTTTTAAATTTGTGCAATTTTGTAAAATTAAACCATGGGTCTCATAACAGGCTCCTCTGTATAGTGATAAGCTTTATAATGATACTCTCAAAATAATCTTTTTCGGCATTAAAATAATGTTATATTAATATAAAAAAATATTATATAATGAAGTCATATTATGTATGATTCTTAATTTGAAAAATATTTGATAGTAAATGTTGGTTCTTTTTTGTTGTAGATTAGTTATAAAAGTAAATTTTTTAAATGTATGAAAATGTAGCTTCAATAAATTTTATGAAACAGAAATTAACTTTATTGGTAAATATATTAATTACATCGGTTAGCATTAGCCTTTTATAATGCTATGTGCCTGATGAGGTTTAATTAAGGTCTGAAGTCTGAGATTCCGTAGTTCTATCGCAGGCAGTAGTTATAATAGGTTTATTCTATGGATAGGACCAAGGGTGTTTGAAAGGAAGGTGTCTGTTAGGGGAGAGGGGTCCGAACAGCCATAAAATATTATAATATTCACTCTTAAAATTTTGTAATTTGCGGATAGCAAAGGCAGGCAGGAATACGCAGAATACACACTTGCATAGTAAATATATATTTGGTTGTGTGCGTGGGAGGACACATTGAGCTCCAATTACGATTAAAAACAAACTCCAAACAGCTAGTAGAAACATGTCATTTTCAAACATTTGCTGGTAAATGACATCTCCAAATAGCATATAAAGGCATTCAAATTTTAAAATTTTCTGGAGGAAGCGACCTTGAAAGGTAACAATCTTACCTTGACTGATGACATTATGACCATTTCCTACGGCTACAACATAGTTTGATTCGTCGAGGTAAGACTGATACGTTTCAAGGTAAGCTGAATATAACCCGCTTCGATAGCCGAGTGGTCTAACGTGCTACTCTTGTGTTAGACTAAACTACCAAAGACGGGGAGCTCAAGGTTCAATCCCGGTCCGGTGCACTGAGGGTGAGTTTTCCACTCTCCCTCGATGCTAATGCGGTTGCACTTCCTCTTAAACCTAAATAATCCCTAAACCATTAGTGTAATTAGTACATAGGCGTACAGCTTGAACAGGTAGTAAGACACAGTGCTAGAAAAAAAAAAAGCTGGGAGTACATTGGAAGAGTAGCTTCAAAGAACTTGGCCACCGCAAGTGCAATTATTTGCATCTGGGAACAGTACAATTAGTGATCACTATTAGAGTAAACCAGTTTCATGCATTTGCCTATGGGAGTTGAACAATTTTCTCCCCCCCCCCCTCCCCCCGGATGAGTCTACTTTGTCAAACTACCTCTACATCACTAACTTTGTTTTTATTATACAGCACATAGACTAAACACAGCCAATTACCCGATTTCTAAAATGGGAGGTTCCACCCCCATCTCCTTTAACCCTGTCTGAAAAATGGGTAAATTTGTTGAAAAAACACAGTCTTATTTATTCAAGAAAAACCCTATACAAGAGGGAGTCAAATTGTAGATGGTTCACAATCACCTATAGATGAACTCTGGATTAAAGAGGAGAATCAACCTTACTATAAATACCTTAGGTTGTAATAATACTTTCAATTTCTCTCGCTTCGGTGACCTCATGCTTTATGGCGGCACTCTTGCAGTAAACTGGCCTGCCTATGATGTGGAGATCGGGGTATGAATCCCGGTCGTTTGTACTGAGGGTGGTTTTTTCAAAATGGTGCACGTCCTAAAAATATAGCATTCCTCATCTCTAAAATCATTGGCGTAAAAAAGTACATAAGCGAACTGGTTATTAAACGTGGTACTAAAAAAAAATCCTCATACTATAAACGACTTATATTATTTAATTTATTTTATCTGCTGAGCAATAGAGCCTCGCCAATTAGTTCTTTGTGTTCCTAAGAGGTGGCAGCACACACTTATTTTTTAAACTTCCGAATCATTTTAAATCTTTCTGGAAACAATGTGTTTCTTTAATCAAGTCGAAGCAAACCTGTCTTTGTGGTTATAACTTCTTTACAATATTTGAATTAAGTCTGTTCTATAATGATACGATACTAACGCTTAAATGTCCGATCACTAGAACTAAAGTTAAAAAGTAGACACTTGTCTTAAAACCAACAAATTAATTACTAAATGGCCCTGTTGATGTAACTCGCATAGTGATTGGCTGGCTATATCACGTGATACCCTTCAAGTAACCTTCACTAAAAGTAAAAGACCACCCAGGATATCTCTTACGTTAAGTTAACTGCATCGTGATCGCTTCCGTCTAAACACACGAGGAGATCCTTTACGTGAAGTTAACGTTAACTTTTTCTCTTTATATAAAAATATTGACGAAATTCCAGAACACTCTTGACAGATATTCAAGATCTGTTGATATCAGCATGTGTAGAAAACTAAACTCTATATTGCTACTGGAGAAATATTTGACCAAAAAATGTAATGCTATAAAAACTGTAAAATTACTCGTTTTTCCTTCTGCCGCAACTTAAATTGATCGTGATTCCGGCATAAGTCTCAACCTTTTACAAATTAATCAGTCTATTTTTATTCATCACACCTTTAAATCCAATTTTCTTCAATTCTATTTTTATTTTATTTAGCAAAATTTGAAAGATATAAAGGATTTATTTAGATGAACTACATTCGCCTTAGTACAGTTTTCAGTCTTACATTTCCTTCCTCCTTCATCAGATTATAGTACTCGAGACATATTGGACGTTATGAATAATGCGATATTTTCCTTTTCTATTCTCATTATGTGCCCATACATCCAGGAGTGGATTTACGACTGTGCCGCCCATAGGCATTAGATAATTTGATGCTCACTTTTCCTACCTTAATTACTAACCTTCTAAATCCCTGTTTTCTCCCTACAACCAAACATACACCAACACACATATATCATATATACAAGTGCTATTTGTGGAATGACAGATAACAAGTGCTTACATTATTTGATTATTTATTATAGTGAGGTTTTAAAAGCATTAAGAATCTGCTTAAAAATTTGAAATATATACTCTCACAAAACACAAATTCAAATATTATATAAATTAAAAATATAAAGTACTAAACCTTAATAAATAAGAACATTGTTATTTTATACAATAGTAGAGTGGTCATTTAATGATTTTTTTCTCAGAAAAATATATGCCTCTTAAGGCTATTTGAAGTGGTCTTACACCCGTTTTTTTTTTTTTTTAAATTGGGTACCCTTAAAATCGATTTGGAATAATCCTCACCTGTTTTTTTATTAATGTCTTTAAGTGAGGCTAACACTGTCATGTTTTAATGGGGAGATGACCATTATATCGCGTTACAAATACATCGCGTGTCCATTAAATCGCTTTGCAAATACATCGCGCGTGCATTACGTCGCGTTAAAAATACACCACATGTTCATTAAATCGCTTTACAACTATACCACGTGTCCATTACGTCGCGTTAAAAATACATCGTGTGTCCATTACATCGCGTTACAAATACATCGCATGTCCATTAAATCGCTTTACAAACACATCGCGTGTCCATAAATCGCTTTACAAATACATCGCATGTCCATCACATCACGTTACAAATACATCGCGTGTCCATTACATCGCGTGTATGGTACAAATACATTGCAGGTCCATCACGTCGCGTTTCCCCCACCTATCTACACACAGCTAACCCTGCTCTGACGTACACCATTAGGAATGAAGGGTTGTATATGTACAATTACATCGCGCTACAAATACATCGCGTGTTCATTACTACCAAAAAACGCAATGTAATTGTATACACTATACACCCGTTTTAATGGCGCCAATCGTTACTGGAGTGCTCGAATAATTTGGCGCCAGTAGTTAAATGTCGCGCCAGCTGAACGCGCGTGTTAGTTGTACTTGCACGTGTAAATCTCGATTGGTGCGCCAGTCACAGCTTGCAGAGAACATGTGCAGTGCATTGTTTAGACAGTTATTGTGTGTAAGCCTTTACTTGCACAACAGTTGGACTGGCATAGCTTTTGGTGCCAGCTAAACATGACAGTGGATGCGGGCCTTGAGAAGCGTTTGAAAGTGGTCTTTC
Source organism: Timema californicum (assembly GCA_902141385.1). Classification (NCBI taxonomy): domain Eukaryota; kingdom Metazoa; phylum Arthropoda; class Insecta; order Phasmatodea; family Timematidae; genus Timema; species Timema californicum. The sequence continues at coordinate 83,713 of CABFOW010001977.1, forward strand.
CCCACCTTTTTGAAAATTGAATGCTTTTAGAAGATAATTGGAATGGTCCTCGTTTGGATTTCTTAAAGATAATATATGCATCTAGAATCTATTGGAAGTGGCCCCTTCGGGTATTTATTTTAAAACTCGGATGCATCTAGAAGCCATTTAAAGTGATATTCGTTTGGAATTTTTTTTAGGGATGAGCTAACTACATAAATACCCCCTCCCCATGACCATAAATATACCCCATCACCATCCCTACATGACCATACTAGTTCACTATTGCTTGCTTCTTCTATTACCTCATATACTCCAAAATCCTCATTACATGACCAAACAATCTCAAGCCTTGTTTCCTCTACTATCTCATGTACTCCAACATCCTCATTACATGTCCATACCCTCTCATCCTTGTTTTATTTACCATCCCATGTACCCCAACATCCTCATTACATGACCAAACAATCTCAATCCTTGTTTCCTCTACTATCTCATGTACCCCAACATCCTCATTACATGTCCATACCCTCTCATTATTGTTTCATTTACTATCTCATGTACCCCAACATCCACATTACATGTCCATACCCTCTCATTATTGTTTCATTTACTATCTCATGTAGTCTAACATTTGCTTGGACAACATCACATTGTAAAAATTATAAAAAAAATAAAGAGAGCGAGCCTGATGAGAAGGTTTGTGTCACTCAAGAGGAAGATAAGAAAAACCATCCCTCACCTCCTTGAAGAACTATGGTTGAACCAACCTATTCATTTTCCGAACATTACAAATCAAAAGAAAGAACACAGCTGTCGTTTAGTAAGTTGTACTTTCCACAAGGCCAGATTATTTTACACTACCTTGATTAAATGATTGAGGTCTAGAAAATGGGGAGTTTATTATTTTGCTCGTTGGTGAATATAGATTAACCTTTTTTTTCTCAAGATAATTTAAATATATTACCCTTTTTGTCAATGTTGGTTTCACTACAGTTATTATTACGTCCGAGCTATCCGCATTTAAGTGTTGATGGACGGTAGAATTTGCTTGAAAGAGAAGGTAGAAACAATTTATGAAAAACCACCACTATGCACCCGACCGGGATTTGAAACCCTACCTTACCCTAACCGACAAACCAGATAATAGGCCTACTAGACTGACTCCCTTGTTCTCGGCAGGAGGGGAACTTCTTTTGACATTTTAACTACAAAATTACACATCCATTTTAATCAACAAAAAAATTATAAATTGCATCTAGCTGTGTGGTGATCAAGTTTTTTGTGATTCAGTCTTAGAAGCATTTAAATACTATCTAGTCCAGGGGTTTCCAAACTGTTTGAGACCATACCGCCCTTCACATGTCAGATTTTCCGTGCAACGCCCCTGTACCCGATACTAACTTAAAAAAAATCCCAATCCCTTTTCATACTGTAGGGGAGAGAGTTGCGCATGATGACGTCACGCCAAGTTTTCAAGGAGCATTAGAATCCGAACTCATGTGAAGAGAGCGCTTTCACAATATTTTTTTTTTATTTCGTGTATGATTTATTACATTCTTTAAAATATGTACACGTACATATTGAACATTTTCATGCTGCTATTCATTATAATTCATAAGTTTTAGTTTTTACATATAACCGCGACACCTTAGGGCATCGTGACGCACAGTTTGGGAACCCCTGGTCTGTTCCTTTATGAACCTGAAAACTAATCTCATTTTTACCGCTCCTGTTATTATCTCAAAACTCACGCAAACACATCTACATTCCTGATAGTAAGAAATTATTTTGAATGTTACAAAAGTTACTAAAACAATAAAAGGTATCCATACGTCAAGTCATGATTGTGATCTACAGCTGTCACTTTTGTAATGAAGCGTTTCAATATGTTATTTATAAAATAGTAAAATGTTATCAATATTGAATCCTACTACAGTCCAATTTTCATGGAAAATTCAAACATATTTTTTGCGAGCAAAATTGATAGCATTTTATTATTTCATAGATAGGTTATTGATACGATCTTTTAAAAGGGACACTGCAGATAACTTGATCTGTCTTATGAACACCTGAAATAAAATGTTGTCACTTTTCTAGCTGTCAGATGACTTCTTTTGAAAAGAAGTAGATATGGGGTAGTAGGTAGACAATATTACTACACGCCTGTACAAGTGTACAGTAGTTACAGGTGTGAGCGAATCAGGTGAACGGGCGGGGGAAAAAAAAACCCAACCTAGTGAGTTATCACTGCGGTGAGTTGGCGACCCTGATTCGAACGCGTGCGGACATCTAGCGGCGGTCGGTCGAAGATGATACGGCGTGAGAGGGGGTAAAGCCTAGGAGAGTAAAGGTTTCCATTCAGTTTGTTTCCATCGTCGAATGATGTGGTGTGTCGTCTCTAGTTGAGTGATGTGTTTCAAAAAAATATAATGGCGGCTGACGTTAAAGTGCTATCGCGATGCCAACTGGATCCGAACGGTTGTGTGTCTTTACAAGACATCTTGATTTCGTTCAACGGACCCATCACGGAACAGCATGCGTGGGCTTTGTTCTATCAGTGTGCCAAGTGTTTCCAAAACGCTATCGGAAGTGATAAGAAAAAGTGCTATTTAATATCGGAGTTGGACCACCTTTTACTTCACAAGGATGGACATGTACATCCTAACACAATATTCGCCGGGGGAGGGAAAGCGGAAACAGGTAGGCCCAGCGTGTGCAAAAAAATAATAAACAAAAGCATATCGATTAGAATCCATACTAAAATACATATTTTATTGGATTTACCCTTATCACAACAATGAAAATTGAATCTAGATTTACATTGTTAATACATTTTCCCGGTATATTTATACATAAAGTGATAAAGATAACTCGGCAGTATTTGTTTTGTTTTTTACAATTTTTGTAAAATAGCCTAGATAAAGTTCTTTTTGACTGCACATTATTTAAATAATAAAAACAAGGTAATGTTAAAGAGTGTGGTCAAATTGATGCTACTAACGTAACTTAATATATTTATAGCTGCCCCATCTAACGATAATGTAAATTCAATTTAAATTATAATGAAATGCTATCAAATCATTGAGGAAACTTGAGTTGGCATTAATTGAAAACACATACTCTGCGATACATTAGTATTTTTAATAATAGTCTCCCAAGAAGATATGGATGGACGAATTCTTTGCCACCCCATTGTCAGCTGTGAGGTGAATCAATAACAAACTCTTTTTTTTTTTAAAAAAAAAGGCATTTGCAAACCGCTGGACAATGTAGACTTGTTTAAATATGCCGCGGGTTGCTTTTGGTCAGTTAAAAGTTTAATTTAAATTAATATTATATGCGTGCGGTTGACCTCGGAGGTCTTGGAGGTAAAGTGCTCCCTTCAAGATCCGATGCTCGTGGGTTCAAACCCAGCTCGGGTCGACAGAATTTTCTTGAGAGATCCGTAGCACAACTTCCCTCGGAGGGGAAGTAAAGCCATCGGTCCCATGTCTATAGAGGAATGTGTAAAAGGACCCTGGGAGGTATGTGAAAATACCTTTCCCGGCAAAATTGGTTGGCTCTTTCGCTCTCGCTCATATACATTCTCGTGTGCTGATATCAGTCGGCTCAGAATGTATTCATTAAATACCTCAAATAATTAAATGTGTGCTTGCGTGCGTTGAGATAGTCTTGCATCCCCTGTTACATAATATTTCAAACCTTGGCTACCCATATTGACCCTCCCACTTGACGTCTACAGGTGGGATTAGAACCGACAGTGGCGGATCCAGGAGATGAGGCAATGGGGGCGAACCCCATCCACATAAAACATAATTAAAACTATTAAACCCAATACCTTAATGTTGTTAAGAATGGCTGACACCTTTATAGACTTGAGTATGATAACTCTATTATTTATATTAAAATAAGATATTTTTTTTTGTCTATTAATACCTACTAGAACGTATTAAGCCCAAGTAAATATTTATTAATTTCTAATGTGAAAGGGACATTTTTTAAATATACATTTGTTTTTATTGAAATTATAAATTTGTTAATTAAAACTAGTGTTTTTTTCCTTTTAAATTCTATTTTTATTATAATTATTAATTAAAATTATTAAATTTATACCTGAAGGAGTCTTATGAAAATTAATCACTGCCACCCTCACGACAACAGGTCCTTGGATCCGTCCTTGCTGGGAAATCAAGGTGTAGATATTAATTACGTTGTCAAACCATAACTAAGTTAATTATTATTTACGTAAATTTTTTTTATTTATTTATTCAAGTGGTAATCCC
>CABFOW010001977.1:95698-119336 GCA_902141385.1 Timema californicum
CCCCCCCCCCCCCTTTCTATCTTACGTAATTTTCTTACGATGGGATATATGTTATTTTAAATCATTTAGTTTTTTTCTAGGCATAAGGATTTGTAATAAAGCAAATAATATGAGATTTTAGAATACTTTAGTATTATTATTATTATTATTATATAATGTTATTATTATTATTATTACTATTATTAAAACTGTGTGGAAATGTCATTTTGATTTTGGGAAATTTTCAGGTGGGAAACTGAAAAAAAAAAGTTTTAGGCTTGTATTTATTTTTCAGATTTATAATTTTAGTCTAAAACTTAGCCTTCATTCCGATAAAAAAAAATTAAATAATTTGGCCATGAAATTAGAAGCTTAAGGCAATTTAATCTCGAATAGGGTTGGAAAAATAGACAAGAACTTGACTTGGTCTCAATAAACAGATATGAACAATACATTTAAATTGTGTTATATTGCAGAGTTTTTAAAGGAAAAACTATGTAACAAACATTTTTATATAAATTTATTTTTAAAATAAAATTGTAAGTTTGCAAAATAAAACTCTAAATAATAGTTTGTCCAACAAGTGTTGAGTATGTATCTAAGGTAAAACAAAAAAACGAGGTCTAATGCAACTATTATAATTATTTATTTTTCTGGCGGCCGGGGTTCAATCCTCGGTCTAGGCACAGATTTATTTGATTACCAAACCCTTCCTTCACTTCTGACAAGACATCTTGGGAATGTGGGGAATGCCAGGTCTCCACCGTGGTTCGGATTCCACGTTAAACTGTAGGTCCTCCATTTCATCTCACAATCACCCTACCATTACACATTAGCGTAAGTGCGTACCCGAACGGGTAGTAAGACGCGGTGATAATAATAATAATAATAATTATTATTATTTTTGATCAAGAATTTTTGTTATAAATATAAATAAATTCTAAAATAGACTAAAGAAGCTCGAAAAAAAAATCAGGGTGAATTTCAATAACTACTCACTCAATAAAGCACCAAGATAATATTCAAATTAATATGAATAAATAAAAGTGAGGCACATTTTTGTCTTAAAAAATACCAAAACTTTTTTACTCTGCCAATGTACCTGGCTATCCCTTACTTTTTAGTTACTAAACATCTCACAAAACGCGCTGTGGAACTTCAATTCTAGTCGACCCAGTTATTAGCTTAAATACAAAGATAAGATTTTAATAAACCTTGAATAAAATGGATTCTGACCACCATATTTCTACCTCTTAAGAAAACTGAAGAAAATAGGCCTACTGAAAACTCAGGATGGCCCCTACACTAGATATTATCTCTGAGGTAACTGTCTACTATTGGGAAACAGCATTGTCACTCGTCTCTAGCTCTCGTGTGGTCAATCTCCCCTCGAATATGACAAGTTTCGTAACGCTGGTTAATCGAGGTTGCCGATTGCTTCTCATCACCCCGTTACACCGCCTTCATACATAACTGAGAAATTTGGCAACATTTGAACGAGAGAGAAAGGAAGCTAAAATAAAGCTTTTCTCCATAGGACCTGCAAATGCCTCAGCGATGATATTGGGTGTAATGTGCTTACGCTTACCTCTAAAATCCGTATTGGTTTATTATTATTATTATTGCCGCGTCTTACTACGTGTTTGGGTTATACGGTCTTACGCTAATGTAAAAATGGTAGGGTGATTGTGAGATTAAATGGAGGACCTAGAGTTTAACGTGGGATCCGAACTACGGTGGAGGCCTGGCATTCCCCACATTCACAAGTTGTGATTAATACAGGTCTTGTGAAGTAAGAGTTTGGCAATCAGATAGATCTGTGTCTGGACCTAGGATTGAACCCCGGCCCCCAGCACAGAAGTTTGACACCTTACCCCTAGACCGCAAGGTCACCGACCGTATTGTTTTAATCTTCATTGATATTATTTATAGTTGATACGTAGCCTTTATGGAAAACTGAGAAAAGTCACTAATATTTTCAAATATATTTTCAATAATAATTATTCGGAATACGAATTAAAAGAGATTAAACCCGACATAAACAAAGTTTTATCAGCTGTATTCGTGAGCACGTGGTCTAAACTTCGAGCACACCTACTCTGTTTTTCTGATGACGTGAGCTCGGGGTTTGAATCCCGGTCGAGTGTACTCAAGGATATTTTTCCTGCACTGTTTACCCACCCTCCCTCCATGCGAGTAAATTTGCTCTAAATTATACCTCCTTACCCTTAAGCTGTTGGTGTAAAATATGCGAATAGCCCAGCCAGATATTAAGGTTCGGTGCACGCGCGCGCGCGCGCGCGCGCACACACACACACACACACACACACACACAAAGTTATTTTAGTGAGATTATGTCGTCCAGGGTGGTATTGGGATAAAGTTCTTGTCTCAGGGCCCAATGTTTGTGTGTTCAACCCCAGACGGTGTCGGCGGATTTATCTTGATCCATAAAATCTGTAGCACAACTTTATTCTGAGAGGAAGTAAAGCTGTCGGTCCTATGTCGATTGTGGTATGTAAAATAACCCTGGAAGTTATGTGAAAATACCTTTCCCGGCAAAATTGGCAGGCCTCTTCGCTATCGCTCATAGAAATTCTCACGTGCTGATATAATCAGCAGGTTCAGATGGTATACGTTAAATACCTCAAATAAATACTTAGATTAAATATTTTCTTTACAAATTTAAGTGTCTGTTTTTTTCTTTTAGTTACTATCTTTTATTTGTATTGTATAGCCTTTCAATTATTGGTAGCAATGTTTCAAACAATTATAGATGGAATATTTTCTTTATTTTACAATAGATAACAAACTATGGTATGTCATTAAACATCGAAAATAGTCCGCCTGTGGTTAAACGGCCCGTTAGTTTTTTCTGCCGACCCGATCGAGCGAGAGCGGTACATTTTCTTCTTATCGGAGCTGCCAGTTAGTTTCCTGCTCCGAACAGTTTTGAACCAAATATTTGCACTTTGATAAAGATGCAAGACCTTGCCAGTCGACCTTTCAAAGATCGTTGATAATGAACGTTTAATATCTTCTTTAAAACCACTGCTACACGATACAGGCCTCATTGGATGATTAGATAAAATTTAACAATACGGAGCGTGCATCAGGCTAGTGTTTTTTTTCTCTCCTTTGAACTAAAAAAATTACTGAAACTTTACGACTTTAAATTTAGATATTTTTTTTTCATTGCGTCTTACAACCGGTTCAGACTATATGAAGGGTTTCTTGTAAAAATAACCTATGTCAATATTTTGCGTAATCAGTTGTCTACACTGGTCCATAGATCATCATGTTCTCTATCTTTTAGATGATTGAGTTTCTCACTAAAACACCATTTGTCAATGATACAAGGGGTTAAAATAACCTCCATTCTGCAAAAATCCCACATGTCAGTACGGTTTTATTTTAAGAACCTCACTTGTCAATGACATAAGGTATTTTTACCAGAAAATAAACATTTAATCAATAGTATACACATGGCTGATCAGTTCTCTTATGAACATCAGTTTCCTGCTGAAAATGTAAATATTCCATTGAAACGAAACGAAATCTGTAATGAATAATTATATTTTGAATAAAACATTAGACCTATAAGGATTTCTTTTAGTGGAAATATTATTCCAAACCCAACTTATGTAACAATTATTTCTGCAAAAATACCAAAAGTCAAAAATATTTCCGCAAAAAAACCCATATGTCAAAGACAAACGATTTATTTAAAGACCCATAACGTTAAATATATGTTGAAGTGGTATATTCAAACTATGTACAGAATGATGAATACCATAAAAAAATAATCAAATCATTTACTTTAATAGTAATAAAAGATGGACAGTTTTTCGTTCCTACTGAAAATAACTCAAAAGTTATATAAGGGATTTTTACAAGAAACCCTTCATATTCATGTATGATACATTATTCTAATTGTGTAAGGATGGGGAGGGAAGTATTTAAAGGTAACCTACCCACATTTGCTTGGACGTAGAGTAGGAAACTATATAGGGAAAACCACCCTCAATATACCTGACTGGGATTTGCACCCTGATTTTGCCATCTTAAGCAGGATAGTCTAACATATCACTATTTACGCAAGCTAATTGTGTAAGGGCTATAGGGATATAATTCTAGATTAAATGTACCTCACATTTTATGGATATGGAGTGAAACAATATTTGGTGGAGCGAAACACTTTTACTGCACCTGGATGGGATTCAAACTCGGATCTCTCCGCCATCGGCAAACCAGATTAGTGGAGCTTGGAGTTTAGTCCGCGTGCCCATCGATCCTGGGTTAAAGGACCATTAAAGTATATACTGCGTCCTTGAATGAAGCAATCCATGAACCACCTCAAATTTTATTAACAACTTACCTTATTATATCAAACATACGAGTATTTACAACATTGCTAACCCGCACCGATGGACATGTGTTGAAAGGGGTCATTCTCGTCTGATGTCGAGGTGCGTATCATGGCCGGATATACTGAAGCTGTTTTTCTCTAAATTGTTTCCCACTCTTCCTGCACGCAAACTGTGTGGGTACATTTGATCTAAATTCAACCTTCTTCGTTTCTAACCCTTAAAAATAAATACACGGATAGTCCGAAAAGATTGCTAATAATAAGTGATGTACGGAAAAAACTAAGTTCTAAATTCTTATTCTAACCTATTTCCCAGAATTGTTGGGGGTGAGGGGGTTAAGAAGGTAGGTGGTGGGGGGGGGGTCGATAATCTCTCATCCAGCTTCTTCGCTCATCTTTTTTCTCCACGATCTGTGGTTACCGATATTAGGTACGGATGTCCTCCTTTTTTCTCTCTCTCTCTCCCGCTAAAGGATTGGCAGTATTTTTTTATTTTGTTTTTAAATAGCGTAAATGTGGCACGTCACGATTTGAACTTGGACCTCGCCTAGTTTCCATCTTGTTGACTATGGTCAGGAGTTATTTATTGCCGCGTTGTCATCTTCTGTTTATCCTTAAAAATAACAATAATAATATTATTACTAATAGTAGTACTAAAAAATACCGCTATCATGACGGGTCCGAACAAGGATTATTTCCGCAAACGGCCAAAGCGGCGATCAGTTCTGTCTCGTAAAAAATTACGTCTCATTACTTGACCCGGTTCTCACGGAACTTTTGAAATAAAATAATACTGTACGTGTGTATTAACTTGCGTGTTTTTATTTGATATTGGTTTTGAGGTACTGGATTCTCTATGTAGGGTCTACACCATGTTTTGATTGTTTTAAAATGTTATCCTTCCTTCACCTCTGACAAGACATCTTGTGAATGTGGGGAATGCCAGGCCTCCACCGTGGTTCGGATTCCACGTTAAACTGTAGGTCCTCCATTTCATCTCGCAATCACCCTACCATTACACATTAGCGTAAGTGCGTATAGCGCGAACGGGTAGTAAGACGCGGTGCTAATAGTAATAATAATAATAATAATAATTTAAAATGTTTTTTATAAACCGGCGATTACCGCCAATTTGAGAGAGGTGTTACCATGTTAATGTAGTTACGTTTCATTCAGCGAGTTTTAAATATATACTATTGAAACAAAAACCATACATTTTTAAATAATTCTAAAAAAAATCTAACATTGACATACTTTTTTTTAGCACCACGTTTTATTACCTATTTGGGTTATGCATGCGTATGTACTAATTTACATAATGTGTTAGGAATGAGGAAGGTTGAATTTTAAGTATGCTTGTATTTGCGTGGAGGGAGAGTGAAAAACGAATTCGGAAAAAATTACCCTTGGTACACCCGACCGGGACCTGGAACTCCGATCATCATGTCATCGACAGTCTATTCTATTGCGAGAGTGGCGCCTTAAACCATGTTGCCACCGAAGCATGTTGACACCAATCAAATTGTAAAATTTTGTCAATTTTGGGAGAAAAATATGTGTTCGTAGCCTATTTTCTCACATACCCTTATTATGGGAATTTGTCTGTATGTACTATTAGCACCGCGTCTTACTACCCGTTCGGGTTATACGCACTTACGCTAATGTGTAATGATAGGGTGATTGTGAGATGAAATGGAGGACCTACAGTTTAACGTGGAATCCGAACCACGGTGGAGGCCTGGCATTCCTCACATTCACAAGATGTCTTGTCAGAGGTGAAGGAAGGGTTTGGTAATCAGATAAATCTGTGCCGGGACCGAGGATTGAACCCCGGCCGCTAGCATAGAAGTCTGACACCTTACCCCTAGACCGCCAGGTCACCGTCTGTATGTATAATGTAAAATTGTACGTGTTAGAATATAAAAATAAGATAAATTAAAAATATCATAATAAAGTTACCACGTTTTATTAGATTAAAATTTATATATGATTATATATTAATTTTAATATACAAAAATTTTGCTGTCTAAAACGTAAGTTGGCTTTATTTAATTTTTATTGAAGAGAAATAAGCCTGGGATAGTTGAGATTTCTCAAAGGAGGATTTATCTTTTTAGAAAACTCTCATCTTCAAAGCGGTTATGTTTTATTTACTTTATAATAAAACTTTTCCCTCTGCCCAATATTTATTTGTTTGATCTTTGAAGGAAAACTAAGGGATGATGAGAAAGGGGCTGTTCACCTAAACGTAATAATAGGTTGAATCAACCCAGTTATTTATGTTAAAAGCTTAACTTTTCAACACAAATAATATTGAGGGTCTGTTGGCAAATGGAATGAAATGTACCCATGTTAATCGTCCTTATTAAGCTTATCTAATAAAATAAATAATTGACAAATTTATCTCAATACCACGATGATTTCTCATAAACTCTACACCCTAGCTCAGTCGATAGTGTGTCTATAAATTGAACTAAGGGGTTCGGGTTTGAATCCAGACACGGCCGAACATTATTCTTGATGAATTGCTGGTCGAGGGATTGGCTTCTATGCCAGTTTTTAGGAATCGGCTCATTCATCCTATCTAGGCCTTTCACATTTAACTATGCGAAAGGGTTAACACCGGGGAAGATAAAACCCATATTTTCGTGGGGCATGGGGGGATAATAAGAAACAATTCTCAAAAAATCACCTCAAGCACACCCAACCGGGATTCTAGTCCCAGCCTTTTAGTCACTGGTGAACCGGGCTAGATGAGCTTGACTCCTTGATCCGTGCGACCACTGATGCGGGTGTGTGTCTGTATTGATACAATCGGTGTGTTCAGAAAGTACACGTTAAAAACCCCAAATAGAATAAAAAATGCCTCCCTTAAACCTATAACATGTACTTCCGAACAAAAATTATATATGAAGGTGGAAAAGTACTATACAGATTCGGCTGTATCTGGATACACATTTCAATTATATTGAAAAATTACACCTTGATCTGGGAAATTAACCCGAGATTTTTGGCTTAGCGAGGCAATATACCCTACCACTAAGATATCCGGGAGACCTTCTCGTGCTTTGTCATTCTTTACTCATAGCTTTAGAGTATTTTGGTGACCTGGCGGTCTAGGGGTAAGGTATCGGATTTCGGTGCTGGGTATCCGGGGTTTGATCCTCGGTCCCGGCACAGATTTATCTGATTACCAAACCCCTCCTTCACCTCTGACAAGACGTGTATTAATCACAACTTGTGATATTCTACCTCAAAGCAGATACGGATACATTTCTTCTTGATGGTTCCCAGTATTCCTCCAGGTAGGTGCTGATAAATTTCCCAATAGTTTTCCATTCTTTCTCCAGGCAGGTGCTGATACATTTCCAGATAGTTTTTCATTCTTTCTCCAGGAAAATAACATTCCTTCTTGATTATCACGCTTCATTCGCGATAGCTTCCCATTCTTCTTTTAAGCATTTGTTGATCGACTACATTTCTTATTGACTACTTCTTTGGTTTCCTCAAGTCTAAAAAGTTTATTCCCTCATTAAGTTCACACACTTAATTCCCTCAAGCTCTAACGCTTCATTCCCTCAAGATCATCCCGTCATAAAAGTGTGTTAAACTAATTACTTTAAAAATATGCTTTCAAAATATTAAACAACTCATACATTGGAAATGTAGGCTACCCGATGTCTAATCTAAACGAGACCAACATTCCATCCATCTTGAAGCGTGAAGCCCGAACTGGAAGCTAACCCAAGAAAGAGTGACCCGATCTTCACATAAAAACCGGGAGTCGTGAAATTTATGCGTAGAAAGTCGTACGTATTAATTAAATATACGGACACGCACATGCGAGAGTAGCTATCTCCCAGACTCCTCTGCCACGTATCACGACAAGCTACACTTATATTCAAAAATATGAATTTATTACCGCAATTCTTCTTTAATGATCAATGATTCTTGACACGCATTAGAGGATAACTTTAGTGGACCATTCTAAATATTTCTTGAAATAATGTATTATCCATAATAAACTAAGGAAAATTGCCCGCAGTAAAATTTTCATGAGAAAATAACTAATGTGAGATAAAGAAAAATTACTAAATATACCTCCATGTCTTCATACGCCTAGTCATGTTATATGTAGCTGTCACTTTTGATATATATATATATATATATATTATTAATTGTATCAATATAAAATAATACCTACTAATATTATAGTAAAACTTATAATTTCATTTTTCATTTATTTGGGGTATAAACGTAATAAAATAATACCTACTAATATTATAGTAAAACTTATAATTTCATTTTTCATTTATTTTGGGTATAAACGTACTCTTTCTGAATCGACTGATCATATCAGCACAAAACTTATAAACTAACTTAAATCTAGAACAGACACAACATCCAACCCCTCAGGCCGTTAATTCATCAATGTGAAAGGGGAAATTCACACTGATAGATTATTTTTCGGCCATACCAGGAATCGAACCCTATAACCTTAGCTCAGTAGACTAACACGTTACCGATTGAAGCTAAGGTGTACAACAAAATATTATCAATTTTGAAAAAAAAAGTTTGAGTTTATTTTAAAGGATCTTCCTATCAGAATCCAACTATTAAAGATGTTTGGCATAGGTATTGTAAACAAAACATTTGAATTTAAAGAAACGGAGACCAGTGTTTAAAAACACCCACGGTTCGAATTTATTCCAGATTTAAGAGTTTTTCTCCCTATTTTATTTACTCTCCCTTCACACAAATTTTGGTACAATTCTTCTAAATTATACTTCCCTAATCCCTTAGTGTAATTACCTGCTTCGGTGGTCACTTGGTCTAAATCGTCACTCTTGTGTTGAACTAGATTGCCAATAACAGGGAGATCAGGGCTAGAATCCCGGTCGGGTGTACTGAAGTTTTTGTAATACCAAAAGCGGTTTTCCACTCTACATGAAAATGTGAGTACACTTCCTCTGCATTTGACCTTCCCCGTACCCGCTTCGGTAGCCACTTGGTCTAACGCACTAATATCGTGTTGGACTAGACTGCCAAAGTCTGAGAGATTGGGGTTCGATCCCTGTCAGGTGAACTGGTGGGGTTTTTCCATAAATGGTTTTTCACTCTCCTTCTACGCAAATTCAGGTGAACTTTCTCTCAAGCAAACCTTCCTAATACTTAAAATCATTAATGTAATTAGTACATAGGCGTATAACCCTAACGGGTAGTAAGACGTGGTGCTAAAAAAACCTTCCTCGTCCCAAACAAATTAGCGTAATTAGTACATAAGCTTATAGCCGGAACCGGTAGTAAGACGTTTTGCAAAAAAAACAACAAACTGTGGTTAAATTCTGTTCGCCCATGCGTGTAGTAGGCCTAAGACGTGGTGCAAAATTATAAATTAATTAATTGTTTTTGCTTTAAACCTCAACGTTAAAAGTTGAGAAATTCGTTGAATAAATGGTAGATTTATATTACCACGGGGAAGTCCTATCTTGAGTTTCCACCCCGTGATGAGTAGGCAATACTGCGAAGCACTTTTGGCCAAAATCCAGGACGTTTGTTAGTATTAATAACCGCAATATTTAGAACTGTGAAAGAGCTTATATTTTATTGTAATTCTATTACAAGCCAATTCCTATTACGTGTTGTCAATTATTATTTCCTCATCGAATCTGATGTGAAAAAAAATATTTGAAGGTCACCCTTGACGAGTTGACAAGTATTTGAAGACGTCATCATGATTTTTTTTTATTTAACTAAAATAAAATAAATAGGTCTATTCTACTGGGAAAGATATAATTCATTCACGATCTTATTGCACCGATCAAGGTAAGTTTTTTGACGGTTAAAAAAAAAGTCCCACAGATGTACAAACTCCCAGGCTGTTGGTTTCACGGTCCATTTCGAAATGAAACCAGACTGTTTGTTTTAATTGAAGGTGGAAGGTTCTTCTGGTACGTTCACTCTTGGTGGTCGAATGGTTTGTAAAGCCTGTGGGTGGGACCCAGGATCGATTCTGGATGGTGCTTAAACGTATTTACTATTTTTAAATATCTTAGTCCTGGTAACTTCATTAATGGCGTTCCGATTAGCTCTGAAGACCAACTGATAATTTCGGTTCCTAGCTCGATCGTAGCAGGTAAAAGAATCCTCAAAGGTATATTAAAATATTTTTTCCAGTAACATATTTAGGCGTTTTCTCTTTCGCCCAAACCAACTGATAATTTTGGTTCCTAGCTCGATCGTAGCAGGTAAAAGAATCCTCAAAGGTATATTAAAATATTTTTTCCGGTAACATATTTAGGCGTTTTCTCTTTCGCCCATAGAGATTCTCGTGTACTGATATAATCAGTCAGTTCAGAAAGTGTAAGTCAACTACCCTAAATAAAAATAAAAGTAACTTACATAAACTCACCATCACTTAAATTAGTTTCACCTCTCTTTAGTCATGCGCACACAGATAAACACGTGTCTATAATTTTGATTTAACTTTTAAGTTAAGGAATTCGTCATTTTTATAACGTTGTACAAGAAGTAGAAAACGAAAAGAATCAAGTCTTCCTTGACCCTCGCACTTTTTTTTAAAATTATGTCAAAATTACTTAAAAGTTTGTTCTTATATAATGCACTAAGCGTCTATGTACAGTCAAGGGCGAATAAAAAATATAAACCTTTGACTGAACATATTAAATGTCAGTATTTACACATTATCGGGCAAGTGTGTTTTAGTGTGCTTTACTTTGACCGGAGAAACTGGGTTTGAACCTTTAAAAGGTGCATAGGGTATATTTATCATTATTATTTGTGCCAATCTTTGCGTTAGAAGTTACAACATAAAGGTTTATTTTAATATAAAACTTGATAACGTAATAAATCTAGAGTAGACCCGATTTGTTGGTCGAATGGTCTAAGCCAATGGCTCCCAACCTGGGGGTCGCGATCGTAGTCAAGGTCGTGGCATATTTCGGGTAGTAACATTGTTTGTTGAGGATATAGCTTTACGTTTTTTTTAAGGTGTTTATAAGGACTAAGATTTTTTTTGATGCATCTCATTCGTATTCGTAGAGTAATTTTATAATAAATTTATAATAATGCAATCAAGCACGTGGGCTTAATGTAACTCTAGTTTGGTTTCAAGGATTCACACTTCTAGCGGGGGTGACTGGAGGTGATATTTTTTACTAAACGGTTTACACCTTCCCTCCATGAAAATAAAGGCACATTTCTGCTACACTTTACCTACTTCACAAGTGTAATTAAATGCGGATTATCTGGATGGAAATTCAGATTAAGTGAAAATAATAATTTAAACTCTAGGATATGAACGTTTGTAGGCCTACAGGTTATAGGTAGGAGTATAGGTTTTCAAGGGAACGCTACAGTTACAAATACAGATATTGCGGCAGGTCCGCGTGTAAAAAGGGAGGGAGGGGATAACTACCACAGACTTCACATTCCAAATGCAATGGTGCAAAGAGGAATTTATTTTTGTTTTAACTTAATTTGTTTGCATTTAATACAGTACAGTCATTTTATGAATTGATCAATAAACTTTAAAACCTAATAAATTATTAATTAACATAAGTACCGAGTATATATCAACATATTATAATGGTTTAGTGCTAAAATTGAAAAATTGCCTTGCAAAAGGGGGTGGAGGGTTGGGTCAGGGCCTCATTTATTTATGCATGGGCGTCACATTTTCTTAAAACGGTGCAACATGTTGTAAACCACTGGCCTAAGGCATTACCCTCCCTATATACTGGATTGCCTATGACTGCACGATCGGGTTTCGAATCCTAGTCGGTTTTTACTTGGAGTGATTTTTTTTTCAGTTTCTCCCCACGTAAATGCTGGTATGCTTATTCTAAATTACACCTTTCTTATCCCTAACACACTATCGTAAGTATTACTTGCGCGCTCAACCCGAACGGATAGTAAGACGCGATGCTAAAAATAAAAAAAACTCTTGAGTATTTCGCTAACTGGTATGTGTACATCCCGAATTTTTACCAATCATATTTTTTCTTGTGTTAATAAATGTGAAAAACTGTTCGACGCAGATTTGAGCGTAATGTAATGGACTTTTTTTTTAAAATTAGCCTTTTCCTGCTTTTTCACGTCTTTGTTTATCTTACCATTAAAGTTTTATTAAGATCTAGAATGATCGTTTGTACTTTTCACAATACCAATGTAATGATAACCTCTTATTTTTTGTTGACCTGACTATACAAGATTTTGGATTACCACACCGCTGGAAGATTAATGGACCAACTGTAATTTAACTTCAATTTAATTCCATCTTCGCTAGGGAAAGTAATAGTTTGCATTGGGTTTGTAGTGCAGTCCGATTTTCATAGAAAGACCCTTATCTGATTGCTAGAAAAGTTATTAGATCTACTTTCACATATTCATACGTCAACTCGTGTGACCTTCGGCTGTCACTTTTGATATGTTATCAATATAAATCAAGTTATTGTGATAATATAGTAAAATGTTATCAATTTTGGTCGTAAAAAAAAGTTCGTATTTTCTGAAATGACCTTCCAATGAAAACAGGATTGTACGTACAGGTTGTGTAGCGAGGCAAAGCACAAGTTAAATAATTCAATTTGAATATAAGCACAGTACCGTGGGGTAACACATGTAGAGCGTGTTGCATAACGCATTGTATAGAGGGGGCAGTGAAGGCTATCTTGGGGGTTGCATAACGATACGACCCGACAGGAAAAGTAAACTCTTCTTTCGTGTACTCTTAAATAATTAATATATGTGTGGGGTGTTAAACGCCGGTGCACTTTCTAAACGCGAGATGCTTCGTAATTGTTAACCAAGTCAACCCAAGAAATAATACCTCACCTATCCTTATCGGTGGACACGTGGACTAAGTTGTCAACCTCGTATGGTCTAGTTTACCGGTGGCGGGGAAGTATAGGTTCGAATCTTGGATGGGTGTATTGAGGTGTTTTTTTTAACCTAAAATACTTCGATTCTCATACCTTCCTCATACCTGCCCCATTAGTTGTTCACTCCTACTCGCTGAGGATGGTTTTTCTGATATGGTTTTTTTCACTGCCTCTCCGCGCAAATGAGGATACACTTCCCCTCTTCCCGTAAATTCAACCTTTCTCATCCTTAACACATTGTCGTAATTAGTACACATGCGTCTAACCTGATCGAGTGGTGAGGCACAATGACATAAATAAAACACATGAAGTTGTACCACTTCGTTTACTCTGAAAGTTAGCAGTCCTTACCTTGACGGATTACACCATGGCCCTATCTTAAAACTAAGCCATAACTCTGCAAGGTAAGCTTGAGCAACCTTTTAGGATTAACGAAGGGTATATAGCTGTACAGTCCAAACACCTTAGTTTGACAGAGAACACATAAATTAGTAGTAGATTTATTCAAATGGTAAAAAAAAACTATTTTTCAACACCGCCTTTAAAGACCTTTTCGGGTGGAACGTACATTTATTAATTACACTAATGTGTTAGAAATGAGGACTGTTGAATTTTGAGTAATGGTAACAACATTTGCATGGAAAAAGAATGAAAAACTATTAAGGAAAAACCGCCCTCCATACACCCTACCGGGATTCGAACCCCGATTTCCCCGTAAACAGCAGTCTAGTATTTTAGCGAGAGTGAAGATTTAAATGACTCAAACACCGAGGCGGGTAAAAAAACCCATCACAAACCTATTAGTGACTCACCTCCCAGATCAGTCAACAGTTGACTAAAATACAATTGGCTTTATGGATAAAAAAAATAAATAAAATGACTCAATTCCAAAATTGTGCTATGGTGAAACCCATGTATTATAAATAAAATAATATAATTAAATTAAATTGAGTCTGTTTTATAATTTGTAAGGTAATTTTTTATTTAACTGTACTACTCAAAATTAACTTTCTAGTTTTTTTTCTGTTCCTAATGTTTCGCTTATATTTATTTTTCAGGTCACCGTACGCCCATGTCCTCCGAGCAGAAGGTGAGTGAGTACTACAGTATTGCCAACAAAATGGTGTCGCATATAACTATGTTTAGTAACACTTTTTAAATGTTGGTACTCTGGAGCCTAATTTTGTTTTCAGGGTGTTTATTTTCTAAGTTTTATTGGTAAAATTTTTTAAATAGTATAATTGGTGAAGTCACTAGCCACAAAAATAGCCTGCTACGGCCTGCACACGCTACTTTAGACTTTTGTATAGTTCGAACCAACGCTTACGTTGCTGTTATAGTTAATGGTAATGTGTAGATATTATTATAATAGCTATTTATTACCCATTAACTACAAACATTTATATTTCGTTTAATGTATCGAAAAGTCAACTAGATTTAATATCAATTTGAAACCTGCACCACTGAGTAAACGTATAAGGGTGTTGGTCACTTCTGGACTGGTTAACTGGCGACGGGGGTGTTGTGGTTAGAATCCCGTTGGGTAGGCGGTGATATTTCACCGATAGTTACCCGGTCTTCATCCAAGAAAATACGGGTATAATTTCTCTAAAATTATACCTCTCTCATTCCTATCTTCTTTTACATGTAGATAGCTTGAACGGAACATATAACCCTTTTTTTTGAGCTATCAGATAAGTTTTTTGATCTGAATATATTATTTTGTTCATAACATCTTACTACCCGTCCGGGCTACCCACATATTTACACTAATATAATGACGAGAAGGTTAGGCTTTAAAGGAAATTTACACCCATTTATGTGGAGGGAGAGTGGGAATCAATTGAGATATACCACCCTCACTAACGTGGCTGGAATTTGAACCCCTACCTCCATGCTAACAGCAATACAATTGACTGCAAGAGTGATACATTAGATTATACAACCACCGATGCGGGATAGCTGTTTAGATAAATTAGTTTTCACCCTCCCCTATTTACATCCTTCCGCAATGATGCCTTTTTTTTTACGCTAAGGTCAAAATATATATGGAAAGGGCAACTCGATAAAGTCATACAATTTTCAGCGATATCGTGGCTGACGGAAAGAGGGAGATTTTTGTTTGTACGTGATGTAAAAAGATTCGGGTTGTTCATTCACAGACGCGGTGTGATATTATTTATTTGATAAACCTTTCGAGTACAGTCGCGGGTTGTGCACATGATACGGTGGTGCATTCTCCCGTAAAGGAGAGTAACTACTTTTTACAAGGTTATTGTGTACCTGGAGGTCCGGAAAAACGCAGGAATTTAAATGTCCGGAATAAATCGTGGAAAAAGTCATTTTAAGAAAAAAAGGAACATTTTAAAATTCGGGACATTTGACTGCTAATAAAGCTTTGAGTATTAGGCATTTGTATAGAAGTAAACGAGGATTCAAGAACTAAGCAAGCAAAGTCGAACTCATGTCCTACCAATTATTCTACTCCAGCCTCTCTGAAACATTGTTTGGTAACGAATGTGTGTATACTTACCCGTCATATAATCATCCTGTTCTAAACACCAATAGTATACAATATTTATAGAATTCAATGTAAATTATTATTTAGGATAAAGATAATAAAGATATGTAATGTGATAATAAACTTTAATGGATGATTTATCACATTACATATCTTTATTATCTTTATCCTAAATAATAATTTACATTGAATTCTATAAATATTGTATATCTGCTTCCTTATTACCATTTCATCATGTTTTTTACGAACCAATAGTATAACTTCACACTTACTCCACAGCACAAGGAACTCAAAGTTCATTGCTGCACTTAACAAAGGTAAGCGACCTATCTCTAATCTTGAGCTAGTTCTCTCCAGTACGCCTCATTACACCCTATCTCTTTCAAGTCTAATGTTATCCTCCCATCTGCGTCTAGGTCTTCCCACTGGTCTCTTTCCATTAGGTTTATCAGTCAATACCTCGAACGCGATTCTAGAATATTCCATTCACGCTGCATGTCACACCCACCGTAATTTACGAGACTTGATCATATTAACAACGTCTTGTGATGAGTACAGGGTAGGTAATTCATCATTGTGTAACTTCCTCCATTCCCCATTAGCCTTATCCCTTTTTAGACCAAATATCTTCCTAAGCACCTTGTTTTCGAACGTCCTAAATTTTATTTTCGTCATATAAGGAGAGATACCGCGTTTCACACCCATAGAGTGAGTGAGTTTCACTGAAACAGGGTCAAACTGAGCCTGGTGAGGACAAATGAGGAACTACTTGAATTAATAAGAAGCAGCTGTGAGTTTAGAAAACGAGTAACGGCTGTAGCGCTCCGTCGTGCTGGCCACATGACACCCTCTATCCGCAAATGTTGGCAATATCATCGCTAACGACGGCGACCGCTTGGTCGGTACAGCTCACTTGCTGGTTCACACCCTTGAGTGTTTTTTTTTATTTCACACTAGTAACTTCGATAAAAATGAAATTTTATTCCTCTCTGTTATTCTTTCAAGTGTGTAAAAAATTGGTATCTCTTCTGGAAAGCAAAGAGAATTTTGTATTAAGAAAATAATAGTGGTAGCCTTTCTTTTAGAACTTGTTTTGTGCTACGGATTTTATCGTAGTTTAACTTTAAAGTTGTTTTTAAAGTAAGTGTTGTCCTCAATAAAATGTAATGTAATGTAATAATGTAAACTAATGCGCAGGTATTTGAAGACGGAGAATATATTTTATGACTCTGGTTTGGCGGTTGTGGTAAATCATGTATATCGTGTTGGGAATGGTTATCATTTAGCTATTTAATGGAATCGGTCGCTTAACTTTTTTTTATACAACCATTTAACGTTGTTACTATCCTTATACTTTAAAATTAGAAACTCAATTTAAATTACAATTCAAAAGTAAAGTGTAAGTTGCGATTTCAAATTTAACAAGGTCAGAGCGAAAATATTATATAAAAAAAATAATTAGTAGGCTATTATCTCCCATACCTTTTGAATCTAAAATAAATAAATAAATATTATATATATATATATATATATATATAAAATGTAAATCTGTCGAGGAAAATATTTATTTTTAAAGATTATCAACACAAAGTTTGCGAATGATTGTAAATACGGCATTGTTCCTACAGAGTAGATCCGGTTAGCTCAGCGGTAAAGGATTGGCGCGCAAAATCAAAGGTACCAGGTTCGATTCCCTTGTCCAGATGTAATTTTTCAATTAATTTTAATCAACTTTTTAGTTTATATCCCTTCTTCCCCCACTACCCGTTAGGAGTAGATGCATACATGTGTTAATTACGCTAATGTAGAGATGGGGCAAGATAGAATTTATAGGAAATGTACCCATATTTGAATGAAAGCAGAGTGGGATTTTTTTTGTGTGTGGAGGGGGTTGAATGGGAGATTA
Organism: Timema californicum; assembly: GCA_902141385.1. NCBI lineage: Eukaryota > Metazoa > Arthropoda > Insecta > Phasmatodea > Timematidae > Timema > Timema californicum. Next base: position 113,377 of record CABFOW010001977.1, read on the forward strand.
CCCTTGGTACACCGGCTGGGGTTCAGATCGTGGTCTCCCCGTCACTGGAAAACAAGACAAGATAAGTTTTACGTTTAATCCGCGTGCCCACCTTTTGGAGTGTTAAATACAATCAGGAAGCATAAAATGTTTTTGAAACTTTTATACTTACAATTATAACAAATATTTTTTGTATCTCTAGTTATTAAATAGTTTTGCATTATTAACAAAAATGGTAATGAGATGAATAACTAAACTTTATCTTTAGTTATTAAATATTATTATTATCATCACCGCGTCTTACTACTCGTTTGGGTTATACGCACTTACGCTAATGTGTGATGGTAGGGTGATTGTGAGATGAAATGAAGAACCTACAGTTTAACGTGGAATCCGAACCAAGGTGGAGGCCTGGCATTTCACACATTCACAAGTTGTGATAATTACACGTCTTGTCAGAGGTGACGGAAGGGTTTGGCAATCAGATAAATCGGTGTCTGGTCCGAGGATTGAACCCCGTACCCCCAACACAGAAGTCTGACACCTTACACCTAGACCACCAGGTCACCAAGTTTGTAGTTATTAAATAGTTTTGCTCTATTAACAAGAATACATGAGTTAAATACTAAATTTAATAGCCCATCTCACCTTAACCGAGAAATTAGATATAGGCCTACATGACTACGCCTAAACTAGAAATCTCAAAGTACTGAGTCCTGAATTCTCTATTTGACAAGCTAGAAATTGGGATAATTCTATAAGTTTCTAATTTTAAAATAACTCTTTTGAATATTTTTTTTCCTTTCAAATATTGTAATACTGTTTTCCTGGTCTCAATTTCATTGTTTTCTCAATTATAATACAAAAAGTCCACACGACGATGTGAATTCTGATTCGAGCTGTATTATATACTTAACGTGGTAGTGTAGGGGACATAATAAAAGGTCGGTATTTTGAATATTTTTAAATAGCAACACTTTTTTATACCAAAATAAATAAATGATTGCCATAGTACAAACATACTTTCTCTACATGGTGATATAAACATTTGTTGAATATCTGTCATGAACATTAGCTTATGAACTTTTTAAATGAAGATAAAAAAAGTTATCATTAAATTCCAAAACACCCTCAACAGATATTCAACAACTGTCAACATCACCGTGTGAATAAGATTAAATTCTATGTTTTAACTGGATAAATATATTTTTATTTCGATATAAAAACTGCAAAATAAACCCTGACCTTTCCTCTCGTCCCTTATATTCCCACCTTAAGCTATACTCTAATTTGGTAGGAAGAACAGTATGTGGTTATTACTTAAGTTACCAAAATAATTTTAATACATATATTCATACATAAAGTCATGTTATCTGTATCTGGTACTTTAGTCAGATATTATCAATATCTATAATATAACACAAATAATGTACTTAAATGTTATCAATGTTGGCTGCAAAGAAATCTATCAGAATTTTCTCTACAGTTCTTCCAACCATTATCAGACCATAGGTCCGTAGGGCGAGACAGGCCCTTAAAATTCGTCTTTTTCGTCCATCCCCTTATTAGTTGAAATTAAAAGGTTTCATTGTTATGATTGACAGTATTTTTTTTTTCTGATTGTAAAAGTTTGACTTTCTTGGCTTCAAAAGGTTCTGAATCGTAAACATCCTCAATCGAAATTGAACCATTACATTTAAAGTCTACCTCAATTATCTTGTGTCCCTTATTAGATTCCTCGCCTTCCATTATATCATGACCTTGTTCTTTCATCTTCCAAGGTATTCTTTTAAAGGTAAGGTTAGTACCACGACATCATATATATATTTTTTACATTTTAAATCGGGAGCGAACACATTTCGAACAATCGCTTTTCCTGCCACTTACCGAGGTAACTACCGTCGCCAGAAGATATTGTTCCATCAGATGTGATAGGGCCATTGTTCCAGGACAAGGTAATTGTTTTGCAACGATGGCGGTACCCTCACGTTACCCGCGGAGAAGACAATACCACTTAATTTGTCTTTGTAATTGAATCAATTAAAGAGTTTATGTACTCTTTTTTTTGTGAAGGACCCCACCTAAAAAAGTTCTCCCGGGCAAGGTCATTGAAGGTCATCTCAGGTGTGGGTGGTGAGTAATGAAATGTTGGGGGTGAAGGGTGTCACCTCTCACTAGAGGCCCAGAACAGTGTGTCTGCCCCTCCCCACCCTTCCTGTTTTGGGTTGAGTGCATGGTGATCATTCTTTTGTTTAAAAATTGCGTAAAATAGGTTTTGCCTTGACCCAATCTGCGGGGTTTGTAGGACACGGAAAGTGACTTGAGGTCTGGCACTTCGTGGATACGAGGACAAAGGCGTCTGTCTCATCTAGTCGTATTTGCCCGTGACTAGAGGGAAAGGGGGGAGGATCTAATTCTGGATGTATGAACTGAGGGTAGTTTTCCCTGAAATAATCTTTCCACGTGATTGTTGTTGGTACATTTCCTCTAAATATTGTCTTCCTCACATCTACCCTATCGGTTATTTAGCCCGACTACTATAGTAAGACGCAGTGCACACAACAAAAAATTACTCTTTCAAGTTCACACCGGAGGCATCTAATTGGCCGCTTGGACAGCAAAAAGATTTAATATTTTGATGAAGACCCGAAATTAATCATAGGATGACCGCGTCTTACTATACATTAGGATTATACGCATACATAATTTTATGATGGGGTAGGTATGAGGATGGAAGCATTTTAGAGGTAATATACTCGCATTTGCTTGGAAAGAGAAAAGAAAACCATCTAGGTAAAAAACCTCCCACTCTTCAGCAAGCCAGTCTAACACGAGAGTGACGCAGTATATTGCTAGAGTAACGCCTTATACCACTTGCCCCCCCAAAGCGGATGTCTGATAGTAAAATACCTGTTGAATCAATCTTGTATCCGGGTCACCGGGCAGACAAAATCTGTAGACTTGGCCAGATGAGCATATGGTTGAAAGGGCAAATAAATAGCTTACAGTCGTCGGGGAGGGGGGAGAGGGATCAGGTGCCTACTCAATCTAAATAATCAACTACGTATGAGAAAACGTGAACACTTTGTAATACATTTGGTCCAACTGGTTTTAGGCTGATTTATGTAGGCGGTTCCGCCAGGTACATATGGTCCTTCACGCGTGTGTTGGGGATAGCAACTTCTCTATGTAGGTTATAGTTTATCTTGATGGTTTGCGGACAAAGTGGAGAGTTTGTGTGTGTGTGTGTGTATTTTATTAACGTAACTGCTGAGGATGGCATGACTGGGCGGTTACTGTCAAACAGAAATAGCACGTCTTGATATATTATTATAGTTTATTTTGAAATTTTTGTTTAACAATCTATCTGTTGTGCTGCAATCACGGTCATTAAAGTCGGACCATTTAAGCTTAGAAACAAAATATATCGAACCTGCTTGACCTAAAGATCGTATACTTGGTGGCAAAAAAAAAAGATACAGTTCATTTTGAACTGTCTCGGCCCATGTGTACACAGATATCCAAACTAAACCTCCGAAGAGCTCCCCCGAAACTCTTTCAAGCTACACTACACCCGGGCTCAGAGGCCCTTTATAGTGCAACCTCTGATACCCATCGGGACCGGGACTTTTTTGCCGAACGTGGACCGAACCCCACAAGTGCCGTTACGGGTACTCGGGCACCCGAAAAAACCAGTACCAACCCTTCCATGCCAGCCTGCCTTAGGTAACTTGTGAAGAAAAAAAACTCCACCGGGACCGGCTGGAGGGAGGAGTTAGCTCCTCCTAGTGATCGCCCAATCACGAGGAAGTCAGGAGCTCAACCTCCGAAAAGTCGTCTCCACAAACTTTCATTCCTCCTGCCCCAGGACTTTCGCTATTCTCCCAAAACTTGGCTGCCGCCCCCTCAGCGCCATTCTTGAGACCGACTTCCCGGAGTTGCCCTGACCAAGCTAACCCCGTTACAAGGGTACGCACTACCATCCGCTTAGAGCCTCGCTCCTCACACACAGATTACCTTAACGGGGTCTTAGCTCTGTTGGACTCCAGCGTCAGCCACGTTGCCCGGGGGCCGCCCCGTGGAGGGAGAGATCTATCAGTACCGGAAGGTGGAAAAGACAGTCTAGTGCTCATTTATATGAAACGTGCGCGTGCCCAGATCGCGTCCCGACCTCCACACACCGGGCCGGGTCCTTACGACTGAGGACCGTCATCCCCCGGCCATGTGTACACAGGCAACAAATTGTCTAAACACTTTTTTAGGTTTACCCTTCTGGCTGGCAACTGCAAAGCAACAGATGAACAACGAAACAGCCACGTCGTTGGTGTTTGTGTGTGTGTGTGTGTGTGTGTTCACTGTAAAAATATTTGTTGCCAGAAAAAACAAATGTTTCATAAACTTATATTACATCCATTATCATCGGGGACGTAGTGGAAGTAGGCGCTATTTTTGCTCTTGTAGCCTGCAATAGAAAAAGACGACGATACATTTACATTTGAAGACTTTCACTTGGAACATTTTATACAAGTTTTGAGCATTATAGGTATTAATCAGATAAGTTTTTTTTCCCCTACTATAGAATGAGCGTTTCCAGCTTTGAACTTTTGGCTCTAGTTGGACAATCAATTTCTCGGCAGGACACCAATTGGAGAGGGAGCATGATCGAACGATAGATAGGTATTGTATGCGATATTTGTTCCAAAACTAGACTGAAGTCATGGGTTGGTCCAAGCACAATCTGGTGAGCAACGACAGAATTACCGAGGGTGTACACGGCTCCATTTGTCTGCACTGGGCGCATCCTAGTCGTAAGACGAAGAAGTCGTCGCAATGTTGTGGCCCTCCACAGCCTTTTTCAACTGTTGACACGTAGTTTTGTCGTGTCGTTGCCACACTTCTATTCAAACTTATTGAACACATTGTAACGACAAATAGCCTTACTCGTGTATAGTAGGATTTTGGTAGAAATACATTTTTAATACATACACGTTTTTTTTGGCAGTTCAACATTAATAACATCTTAATAATCTATTAGTATTATTTTATTGGTATGGATAATATCTATCAATAATTTGCCGTATGAGTACGTGGAAGTAGATAAATAGTTGCTTTTCTGACAATCTCGAAAGCTTATTCCTTTGAAAATAGGACTGTAGTGGTTCGTTTGATAACTTTTAACGTAGACATCTTAAAAATTATGTTAGATAAATATTATTTTATTTTTCATTGGTCACCACGAAGATATATAAGGGAACAGGAGAAAAACTACTCCCGGGATTTAAATCCTTGTCGTTTGTTTTTATGCACCGACCTCTCCACCAATTGAGGTTTCTGGGGTCTCCTTTTTGGGTATCTCATTCGTCTGTTGAAGTGTAGGTCCTGGATAGAAAGGTCGGTAGGGTGGTCGGCGTATAAGGCTGGATAACCAGAGTTTAAACCCATGCTGGAATATTTTTTAATGTTTTAACAACACTAAAATGTAATATAAAAAGAAATGTTTGTTTGAATATTATTTATTTATAACCCTTCCTTCTTCCCCTAATAATAGGTATTTTTTAATGATTCTAAGCTGGTGCCTCTCTCTCGCCCCCTTTATCTCTATCCCAGTGGGTTATTTTTTCTAATGGATATCCATTAGTGTTTTATGTTGGTCTATCAATAACTGACTCTACACCTCTAAACATAAAATGAGGTGAGTTTTAAAGTATTACGACAGCATTCACGTCCCACCGTAACTGGAGTAACTGGTTATGGATGCAAAGTGTATCCGTAATTTGGTTAGGATAGAGCGAGAGGAAAGGACTTATTTAGCCAACCAAAGATTTCTGTCGCTCTCTTCCAAGTCGGGGTGGATTGTCTCTGGTACGATGCTGCGTTTCTGAAAGTTGGTTTTTGTGTTAACATTGTTATTAGCACCGCGTCTTACTACCCGTTCGGGTTATACGCACTTACGCTAATGTGTAATGGTAGGGTGATTGTGA